>JAOQMR010000211.1:28726616-28748322 GCA_027563865.1 Erythroxylum pelleterianum | reverse complement strand
GCATTAGGAGCTCATCAATTTCAGTATTTAGTTGCCAAGTTGGGCTTTCGAGACCTTCACGCTCCAACTTGAGGGGGCGTAATAGCGGAGCTGTCATTATACGGAATCTTGGAGATATATAGAATCTTGGAGATATAATCTTGAAGATATACAGAATCGTGGAGATATTGTTGAGCCATTATTGATCAGATTTGTAGATATTTTGTACAGATATATTAGAGATATTATAGGATTCAAAATTTAATACTGTCATCTTATTTTCGATACTCTGTAACTATAAAGGCACGCTGCTGTTCAGCAATGCTAATAATGCAATTGAGTTGATTCACTTTCACCAAAAGTTATCAGTTAGAGAACTAAGATAGCAAGCGTGACCCTTGCAGCCATAGAAAGAAACTGATTTTGCTAAGCTAAAATTTTTTATTTATATCCCTTCAAGAGCAGAAGACAATCATAATAGGTGAGTTTTGCACGAGATAGGGGAATTCCCAGGTATTTAAACGTTGGTGTGCTTAACTCCATTCCCAAAAAACTAGCAAGCTCGATAGAGTCATGCATGTCTGAGGAGCAATAGAAATTGCTTTTTTGGAAATTTCTTCTCAACTCAGACCAACCTGAGAATGAGTTAGGATGTCTTTAAGAATATTTATGGAAAACCTATTCGCTCCAGACAACAGGATTAGATCGTCGATAAACATCATATTTGTGAGATTAAGAGCAGGATAATTACGATGATAGTAAATTCGGTTTTATATATTCACTAACACACCTTCTTAAGTGAAAGTCCTTTGAGTTTAAAATTTGCAAAGGTTCACTCTACTTTGTGTTGAATAATAAGTGAGTGGTATGATTTGACTCATGATCACTTGGTCACAAAAACTCTGATACCATGTTAAATAATTGTTTTATCACAGTAACTTAAACTGTTGTATAAAGTTAAGTTAATTAATTTTATATATTTACTAACAAAATCAGCTTTCCAATAATTTGCGACAACCCCTCTATAACGGGATCAAAAACATAAAGGGAAAGGAGATCACCGTACTTAATCCCTCCTCAATTTCAGTTTAGTGGTTTAGTAGGACTTTCATTGCAATGATGCTTGCCGATGAGGTTTGACAATAATTCTTCTGCTCAAACTTTTAGAGTTATTATTTCAATAAAAGTTTGAATTAATTAAAATTTAAAATATATTTAGATCAGAAAGGTTAAATTGATTAAGGTTTAAAATATATTAAAATATAACTAAATTTAATTAAGAACTATTTAAAATTAGTGTAATTAAATAGTAAAATTACTTTATAACAATGTTATTTAAATTAATAATTTGGAAAGAAATTCGAACCGAATTTAAATTGATATTAAATCATATATAAATTAAAATTTAAGTTTTAAATTAAAATTTTAAATTTTGTAATTAAAAAGACTTAGTAGTCAGTCCTTATTTCTATTTTTTTTAATATTGAATGTATAAAGTATTATTACTTTTTATATGAATTTGATAATTTTATTTATTTAATATTATTTAAAATAATTGCAGCATAAGGTATTACTGCATTTTTATATTATTTTATTTTATGCAATTTTATTATGATATAATTTTTAACTTTTTATTTATTTATAATTTACATACTATTAAATAAAAATAAAAATAAATAAATAAATATGATTAATTAACATAAATATTATTCTTCTTGTTATTAAATAATCAGATATAATAAAAGGAGGAAACTATTTTTTAACTTTTAAAATTGTATTAAGGAAATAGTTATAAAATTTACCACACATTAGAAAATAATTGTCTAACAAGAGAAGTAATAACAAAACCCCAAATAGCTCCTCCGCTCTTCACAGCCACTTGCAGAAACGCTGTGAGGTTTTGGCAATTCAACAATGTCCATACCCAAAGAGCTTTACCCTTCACAGGACGACCTTCTCTATGAAGAAGAGATCTTGCGCAACCCCTTCAGTCTCAAGCTATGGTGGCGCTACTTGGTGGCCCGCCGCGAATCGCCCTTCAAGAAGCGGTTTCTGATCTACGAGAGAGCTCTCAAAGCTTTACCTGGAAGCTACAAGCTTTGGCACGCGTATCTCACCGAGCGTCTCGATATAGTCAGAAATCTACCCATCACACACCACCAGTACGAAACCCTAAACAATACGTTTGAAAGAGCCCTTGTTACTATGCATAAGATGCCCAGGATATGGATTATGTACTTGCAGACGTTGACCAATCAGAAACTCGTCACTCGGACTCGTCGGACGTTCGATAGGGCTCTCTGTGCCTTGCCGGTGACGCAGCATGATCGAATTTGGGAGCTTTATTTGAGGTTTGTGAGTCAAGATGGTGTTCCAATTGAGACTTCACTTAGGGTTTACAGGAGATATTTGATGTATGATCCTGGTCATATTGAGGAGTTTATTGAATTTTTAGTTAATTCTCGACTTTGGCAAGAGGCTGCTGAGAGGTTGGCTTCTGTGTTGAACGATGATCAGTTTTATTCTATTAAGGGGAAAACAAAACATACATTGTGGTTGGAATTGTGTGATTTGCTTACTAGACATGCTAAGGCGATTTCTGGGTTGAATGTTGATGCTATTATTAGGGGTGGAATCAGGAAGTTTACAGATGAGGTTGGTAGATTGTGGACATCTCTTGCTGATTATTATATTAGGAGGGGTTTGTTTGAGAAAGCTAGGGATATTTTTGAAGAGGGTATGTCCACTGTGGTTACAGTGAGGGATTTCAGTGTCATATTTGATGCATATTCACAGTTTCAAGAGAGTATGGTTGCTCACAAGATGGAGGATCTGGATATAAGCAACGAAGAGGAAGATGGGGTGGAGGAGAATGGGGTAGATTTGAATGAAGATATTCGTTTGCAAGTTGATTCTAACTTCGAAAAGAGGATACTTAATGGATTCTGGTTACATGATGATAATGATGTGGATTTTATGTTGGCTCAACTGGAATTTTTAATGGATCGAAGGCCTGAGTTGGCTAATAGTGTACTTTTGCGACAGAATCCACACAACGTGGAACAGTGGCATAGACGGGTTAAGCTGTTTGAAGGTAATCCAACAAGACAGATTCTAACTTACACTGAGGCTGTGAGGACAGTTGATCCAATGAAGGCAGTGGGCAAGCCTCATACTTTGTGGGTTGCTTTTGCTAAATTGTATGAAAATCACAATGATCTTGTGAATGCGAGAGTAATCTTTGACAAGGCTGTACAAGTGAACTATAAAACTGTGGATAATCTAGCTAGTGTGTGGTGTGAGTGGGCTGAAATGGAAATCAGACATAAGAATTTTAAAGGTGCATTGGAGCTCTTGAGGCGAGCCACTGCAGAACCGTCAGTTGAAGTCAAACGAAGAGGTAATTTCGGTTGTCCTGACATTCGTGAATATTTCTTGATTAATTCTTACAGTTCAGGAGTGTTTGCTTGGCTTGGTAATTCTGTCTCTTGATATAATCTCTGTGAAGTTGATTCAATTTGTTACTTGGTCTTGATACAAAATTGAAAGGTCCAGGCATATGTTTAAGTAATGCAAATACATTTTATGATACTCCTATTATTCTAGGTCCTTACATCCACTGACATATTTGAAAAGATCTGTTATCAGGAGTTTAGGCCCTGAGGATTGTGTTGAACTGGTGGAACTTCTGTTCTGCTTTATTGTTTTAAGTTGATTTATATATTCTCTTTTTGGATGTTCAAAATCAGGAACTAACGTTCAAGAACTTTTATATGTGATGTCAATTACAGTGGCTGCTGATGGGAATGAGCCTGTTCAGATGAAAGTGCACAAGTCGTTGAGACTTTGGGCTTTTTATGTTGATTTGGAGGAGGGTCTTGGGACCTTGGAATCCACTCGAGCAGTTTATGAGCGTATATTGGACCTTCGAATAGCTACACCACAAATCATTATCAATTACGCATGGCTTTTGGAAGTATATTTCAGTAATATTTTGGTTCTGTCCTTCTGACTGCAATTTTTTTAGCAAATTGATAAATTGTACTGCTTTTGCCTCTGTAGGAAAATAAATACTTTGAAGATGCGTTCAAGGTATATGAAAGGGGTGTCAAAATATTCAAGTACCCTCATGTGAAAGATATATGGGTGACATACTTATCAAAGTTCGTGAAGAGATATGGCAAGACAAAGCTGGAACGTGCAAGAGAGTTATTTGAACATGCAATTGAGATGGTATGCATTCTATTGAGCAATCTCAGTGTTTCAGTTCCTCATACTTTTAATTGGTACTTACTTTACACATGACAATAGACTGATGGTAATTCTTGTGCTACAGTAGTGGATTTTTTTTTTTTTTGAAAATTGAATAAAGGTTTGTATTAACTATAGCAAAGCTATCTCAACATTACAATGAGTTCACATAATAAAACAAATTATAAAAGCATATGAAAGATAAAAGCAAGTGTTACAAATTTCGTCTAGTTTTCATTCTTGTAGATAGAGCATGTTGATCAAATTTAGCTGCCATAATGGCTCTGATCTAATTGATGATGTCTGCAGCTATGTAGTACTTGTTCACTTCCTCATTCCTGTATATCCTCTTGTTTCTTTCCTTCCAACTGCTGTCATAATGGCTCTGATCTAATTGATGATGTCTGCAACTAATTAATACTTGTTTACTTACTCATTCCTGTAGATCCTTTTGTTTCTTTCATTCCAATTGCTTGTGTATTTTTCTTTATTTCTAGAAGCTTTTTACTGGGGTTTGTTCCTATCATCCAAAGTGTTATCTACTTTACTTATTGACTTCACTGTTCAGTGATGCTGACCTTACTGTTTGTGGCTCTTTTCTTACACTTGCCAGGCACCTGCAGATGCAGTGAAACCGCTGTATCTCCAATATGCGAAGTTAGAGGAGGATTATGGCTTGGCGAAGCGAGCCATGAAGGTGTATGATGAAGCAGCAAAGGCTGTTCCTAACCATGAAAAACTGAGTATGTATGAAATTTACATTGCTCGTGCATCAGAAATCTTTGGTGTTCCCAAAACAAGGGAGATATATGAGCAGGCAATAGAATCCGGATTGCCAGACAAAGATGTAAAACTTATGTGCTTGAAGTATGCCGAGCTTGAGAAAAACTTGGGAGAAATAGATCGTGCACGGGCAATATATGTCTTTGCAGCCTCATTTTCAGATCCAAGATCTGATGTGGAATTCTGGAATCGATGGCATGACTTTGAAGTGCAACATGGAAATGAAGATACATTCCGAGAAATGTTGCGTCTCAAACGAACCGTCTCAGCAAGCTATAGCCAGGTATCATGCCGTCCTTGGTGATCCACTCTTTGTTCGAAATAGCTTGAAGTCAATTATGCTTAAAATGAGATAGGATCCACATAAGTGAATGCTATTATATAGTCTTTTATTACGTTGATAGAAATGAACCATTATCAGATCAAAGCCAGAACTTTTCTGTATAGCAAGTGGAACGTATAGCACACATGCCCACTCCTGTGACTTCTACTTTTTCTTTATTCAAGTTTGGTTGTTGTTTCTAACTTCTAGTTTGAACTGTTTCCATTTCTGCTTCATTGGCAATGTCTCATTTTTTTGTACTAGTTGATCTTTTATCACATTAGCTCATTGAAATCTCAAATGCAACACATCTTAGAATTTTGATGATCCATTTTTGCTTTATTTAATTCCTTTGATACTGGATTTTACTAAGATTGCTACATAACTTCTTGATTTTGCTTCTTGCTGCAGACGCACTTCATCCTGCCTGAATATATGATGCAGAAGGATCAGAGGCTGAACATTGATGATGCCAAAGATAAATTGAAACAGGCAGGGGTTCCTGAGGACGAAATGGCTGCTCTGGAGAGACAGATAGCTCCTGCAGTTAATGACACTGCCGCTAGAGATAACAACGGTAGAAAAGTTGGGTTTGTAAGTGCAGGGGTGGAGTCACAGACTGAAGGTGGGACAAAAGCGAATAATGAAGACATTGAACTTCCCGAAGAAAGCGATTCTGAAGAAGGTGACGATGAACGAGTCGAGATTCAGCAGAAAGATGTTCCGAATGCAGTTTTTGGAGGATTGGTCAGGAAGAGGGAGGAGGGTGAAAACCAAGGGATGATGACAGATGGAGTTGGTGGTGCAAGGGATACTGTAGATGGTGAAAACCGGCTTGGTGCACTTGAAAGGATAAAGAGGCTAAAAAAGACATGATTGGCATCAGAGCTTGTGATAATTATTAACATGTTTCTTCATATCCTTTTACTCAACACTCTCTGGCTGGGACTGGGATGAAATTTTGACACCATTTTATGTTGTAATTTTAAGTTATCGTAGTTACCTGTACTACTGTACACTGTATATCTTTTAGCTGACTATCAGTTGTCATTACCGGGGAGGTTTGGAGTCTTGATTGAATGGCAATAAGCTAGACCGGGTTCGGGTGATTCCAAACCTAATTGGGAGTTTCCGGGTGATTTGAATTCCAATTGGGCATCCAACCAAGCTTCAGGTAAACCCTAATTTTAACCTTTTGAACAACAATTCAAGTGATTTCAAGCTCGATTGGGCATCTGATCAAGATTCGGGCAAACCTAATTTTTAAATAAGCTAATTAATTTTTATTTAATAGTATTAATTTTTATTTAACAGTTTTTTAAATTTAAATTTTAAATTAAAGACAGTTTATTTCAATCTTATTTTAAAATTTTTAATTTTATAAATCCTAAACAGCTTCTTTTATAAGTTTAACTGTCTGTTTGGTTTTTAAAACATTAGAATATGTCTTTATTAAATAATAATAAGATTTATAATTATTATCTTTTAATTATATACATATAGTAAATATGTTTAACTTGACAAAACAATATGTAAGTAAATTTAATGTCATGAAAGTATACTTAAATTTAATTTGAACATAAGTCCTTTAAATTAGTAAATACATAAATGTTATTTATTAAATATACCATCTCTTAAAAATTAAATTGTTTATGTGTATATATATATATATATATATATATATATTAAATTAGTAAATACATAAATTTTATTTATCAAATATACCATCTCTTAAAAATTAAGTTGTTTATATATATATATATATATATATATATATATAAGTCCAGCATTATTCACATGAATATAACTATATTTCGATTTTGGCGCACAGATATATGTGTGTGTGTATATATATATTATAAATTAACATCCAATACGCTTCCCAATATTAAAAGGAGATTTATGATACCCTGAAAAATAGCTTTTAAAAGATTGTTAAAAATTGCCGGTTCCATTTTCAAGCTTACGAAATAGGCGGGAAAAGCCGCAGTAAAAGCAACAAAACTACAAAACCACCCGCCCATTTCCCCTCACGCTCCGCTTCCAGACCTCCGGCGATGATCAACGTCCTTAACGTGGCGGAGAAGCCGTCGGTGGCTAAATCAGTGGCCGGCATACTATCTCGGAATCAACTGCGAGTGAGAGAAGGGCGGTCCCGCTACAACAAGATCTTCGAGTTCAATTACTCCATTAACGGCCAACAGTGCCACATGCTCTTCACATCCGTCACCGGCCATCTCATGGAGCTCGAATTCGAGGAATCCTTCCGCAAGTGGCATTCTTGTGACCCGGCAGATCTCTACGTTGCTTCTGTCCGGAAATACGTTCCTGAGGTACAAATCCTTTTGATGCATTGAAATGTATCAAACATTTAAGCATAGCGTCTCTACTGTTTACTTAGTATTTTGGTATAGGATAAGAAGGATATCAAAAAGACATTGGAGGAGGAAGCAAGGAGGTGTCAGTGGCTTGTTTTGTGGCTTGATTGTGATAGAGAGGGAGAGAACATCGCATTTGAAGTAATCGAAGTATGTAGAGCAGTTAATCGTCAAATCACGATTCGTAGGGCTCGCTTCTCTGCGTTAATTGACAGGTTTCGTAAGAGAATATGCTATCCTCATTCATTGGATGGAAGTTAATTCTAATTTGTGGAATTTTAAAACTTGGGATTCTGGAGGGATTGGAACTGAATCAAGTTACTTTATATCCATGTTTGTTTGGTCCTGATTTTTTTTAAAAAATATATTTAAACCAACAGGGAAATTCATGAGGCAGTTCAAAATCTTGTCGCTCCTAATCAGTGGTTTGCTGATGCTGTGGATGCTAGGCAAGTGAGTATTGTTCATCGTGTAGGAACGAATGTCTAACTTTTGCAAAACTGCAACAACTATTTCACAATAATAAATTCACAGAAACGAACTCAATGATAATCTTTTTTGTTTAATTCTCTTAGGAGTTAAATTTTGAGCTATCATATCTCCTAGCTAATCATAAGTGATATTTCCTATTGATAGCTAAGAGGATTGATAATGACTCTTTCATTTTGCAGGAAATTGATTTACGAATTGGTGCTTCTTTTACCAGGTTTCAGACCATGCTGTTGAGGGATAAGTTTATCATAGATTCTGCTCAAGAAGAAAGAAATCTCGTTTTAAGTTATGGGCCTTGTCAGGTTGGTTGCGGCTTACAACTTCAGAGCACGGGATTCAAATGGTTTAAATTTTGATATTACTTGCATACTAGTTATGGATCAGTCTTTCTGATTTGTTGATTTGCAGTTTCCTACACTTGGCTTCATTGTGGAACGTTATTGGGAGATACAATCACATGAGCCAGAAGAGTATTGGACTATCAATTGTTCTCACACATCAGATGAAGGAGTTGCTACCTTCAATTGGGTGTAAGCTCTTGAGGTTTGGTACACAATGCCTTTCGAGTTTTGGATGTTATAATCTTAAGATTTATGTCACCTTAGCTTTACAGGCGTGGGCATCTCTTTGATTACAATTCAGCAGTTGTACTTTATGAAATGTGCATTCAGGAACCCACAGCAACTGTAAGCAAAGAATTAATTTCCTGGGAACTTATTCAATTTTGAAGTACTTGTTTTTCTAATTTTGAATTTTTAATATTTCAAAAAGGTAACAAAAGTACTGCAGCGAGAGAAGCTGAAATATCCTCCATATCCGTTGAGTACTATTGAGCTTGAAAAACGTGCTTCAAGATATTTTAGGATGAGCTCTGAGCACACTATGAAGGTGGGAGCATTTGGGATGCACCTCTTATGTTACATTCTTGCAAGTCTTTGCTATTAATGGTATAGACGCATTGATCAATTTCGAGTTAAAATTGGCATGTTGATGATTCGTCAGCAACATCAAGAAAGAGTTCAGAAACACTATCTGCATACTAGTTGAACAATTGGGCTCTTCCACATATTTTAGGATATGATAAACATTTAGTAATTTTTTGGATACAATTCTACAGGTGCTGAAAACATCTTTGAAAAAACGCTGGATAAGAAGTAAGGTTCTTTTGTATATAAAAATTGTAATCTTATTGCTATTGTCACAACAGATTTTGAGAGTGACTGAACCTGTTTCTGCCATAGCAGGAAAACAGAAGAATCATTATTGTGTTTTCTATCCTCACTGATTTGTTTTACCATTAATCTTTGACGCATTCAATTCTCCTCCTGCTTTTGTTATTTGTAGGTGGCAGAAGATCTTTATCAAGCAGGTTTCATCAGTTATCCTCGTACAGAGACTGATTGCTTTTCTAGCAGGACTGATTTGCATGTTAGTAACTTTATCTATTAGGTTTCTGTGTGTTTCGTGTTTCTTTGTCGTCTTCGCTCTCTTTGTATGGTGCTTCTTCCGTGAATATGGTTCTTATTGGCCTGCTATATTGCTCAGCGTTAACTATTAATTTACCAGCTGATTTCAAATCTTATATAGGCACTTGTACGGGAACAGCAAGAACATCTTGTATGGGGATCATATGCACAAAGGTTGTTAGATCCTGGAGCAGGACTTTGGAGAAACCCGAGTAGTGGTGGGCATGATGACAAGGCCCATCCGCCTATTCACCCCACTAAATTTTCTGCCGGAGAAAGTGCATGGAGTCAAGATCACCATGTCAGTACCTCGGATGCTGTCTCTCTTACAAGGCTTCTAATATATTCTTGTAAAGTTAACTAAGTTTGACCTTTCACAGAGATTGTATGAGCTAGTAGTTCGCCATTTTCTTGCATGTGTTTCACAACCAGCTGTAGGGGCTGAAACTATTGTGGAAATCGATATAGCTGGTGAACAGTTTTCTGTAACAGGGAGAGTGATTTTATCTGTAAGTATCCTATCTAATTCTTACCCTTCGGTCCTTTTTCATTTTATTTAATATTGTAATGTCTGAAGTGAACAAAAGGGAATCTTCAATAGCTTAGCTAAGTCCATGTTTCCGCACGAGAATGTAAATCTAAATGCTTGGTTCAGCAAGTATCCAACCCTGTTATAAAACTGATCACAATAATCTGCCTTGTTTTGGACAGTCTCTTCACAAATAGACATTATAAAACAAGGTGGACCCTTGGCTCAACATTTGGGTATTCTATAGCATGGACCGTTGATTCATCTATATTCTTATGTATATGTCTTGTTCATTAAACAAGCTTTAAAGCGACATGAATGACTAAATTAGTTTGTTCTCATCATTGTCGATCACTCTATGGTTTATTTGGGATAGCTTTTTGTGCCTAGCTTTTTGTAAGCGTCACTATCTAATGCAAAAGCTTTCTCAACCAGAAAAACTACTTGGATGTTTATCGTTTTGAATCATGGGGAGGCTCAATCATTCCAACATACGCCTTTGGACAACAGGTTTGATATTTTTCATTGAATTTATATGATTTTGTCCTTTCCTTCCTCAGCCGTTGGTTTGTTGTTATATTAATTATCTTTCAGATTTTCTTCTCAAAATTATATAGGAATAAAATTATGAGGATTGCCATGTCCTATAACTTATATTATTGAAATCTTTTTGGTTAACATTGCATTATCATCACCTTGGGAAACCTTTTATAGCTTTATTTGCCACATAAGGCAGCAAAGAGCACCTAGATAGTCATTTGAGCAAAATTTTCTTCTCATGCTGGAGGTTTGAAGGTTGTGGAACTAGTACATCAAGATCAAAGCAGCAATTCAACTTATGTGCATGATATTTATATATGGAGCTAAACTGAGGAGTTGATTTTCTTTTTCTTGCATGTTCAAATTACCACATTTATAAAAAATACGATGCTAGTTCTTATGCACTGTCTGGGCTAAGTAATTAATTGATTTAGTAGTTGAAACAGCAAAAACTGATTGTTTAATTTGCTCACATATGTTGGATTGATCAATGTAATTAACCTGTTCATAGACAGCACAAGGTAGCACTTTCTGAACACAAAGGAATGCAATGAAACAAAAAGCACAAGAACAGAAAGTACTAGGATTGTGTAGTGGGAAGTATTCAATATTAATTATTGTTGGTATGATTATTCAGCTTGGTGACTGGGATGAATTTGACAACAATATCAGAATATTCATTTTGTTAGAAATCTTTTGTTTTCAAATCTCACCCAAGCTTTGTAACTGAACTTCACCTGTTCCTATGTCCCACCTTGTTGTCTCCTCATATCTGAAAAGGAGATCTGGCATCCTTCTTTACATGATTTTCCTTTGCTGGGTAAATTAGTTGATATTGTACACTGGAGACTGATTAGCACAGTAATATTTTGAACTTATATCTTTTTGTTGGATTCATTTCAAAGTTTAAAGAATAGTGAAAGAAACCACAATGTTGAACCATGATGCAGTTTACTCCAACATCACTCACTCTTGATTCTGGAGTAACCAGACCACCGCCTCTGCTTAGTGAAGCTGATTTACTAGCTTGTATGGACAAGGTTAGTAAATTTGATGTTATTTAACGGAATAAGCAATAGATGATTTTGGGTAGAGAATTCCTTGGTATCATTATATACTAGCTAATTCTTTGTGTTATATTCTTGTATATAAGGCGGGCATTGGAACAGATGCAACGATGCATGATCACATAAAAAAGCTGCTAGATCGTTTCTATGTGACGAAGGACGCAAATACTCGTTTCTCACCAACTAGTCTTGTAATCTTACTGAATCTGGCTCTTGGTTATGTATATTGCTCTTTTCCAAGTTTCATTTTTCTTGTCTGCATGCTTGTAGGTTTAAGAGCGCCTATTTGCAAGTTTTTAAGTGAGGACAATGTATAGTTAGTGGCATAACATTGACAGAACATAAAATACGAACAACTTAAAAACGATATCTAGAGTTTCAGTTATTCCTGCTACACATGCAATTATCTGACTCAGATCTATTCCTTTCTGCAAATTCTTCTCCTAGTATAGGAAATTTGTACTATGACTTTGTCTGAAAAGTAAAATTTGGTTTGCTTCTGCATATACTTTTGTTGTTCAGAGAGTTAGACAATGCAGAATAGGAAAGATGGGAATTGGGGAAGATTATAAAGCAAGCAGAAATGAAGAGAGAAATCAGGTTGATAAGGGAATAAGAAGACAAATTGACGAAGGGAAAAAAAGAGACGTTTAACTTATCCACTCGACTATTTAATCATTTACCTAACTTGAGTGGACGGTTTTAAGGCCTAGATTGTCCACAGTCTGCTGAAGTATCCCAAAGCTATGACGAACATCAAGGGCACCAAGTCCAGCGCTTGCTACTAGGCTAAATATGAAGCATTTACCTTTACTGCATGTGGAGTTATATGGCTTATTATGGGCTTTACAGAGGCAATTGTTCATTTATTAATTATGATCTGATAATTTTCAGGGGGAGGCGCTAATTATGGGATATGATAATATGGGGTAAAGTTTCATGTTCCAGTAACTAGGTGTCTTCTACACCTTGAAGTGCATAGATCTTTATTCTACACTTTTACTGAGGAATCTGCGACTTTTTAAATCTCTTTAGGTATGAACTCTGGAAACCCTATCTCAGATCAATGATGGAATGTGACATGAAGGAAGTTAGCGTGGGAAATAAAAGTAAAGACGAAGTTTTGACAAGATGCTTACAGCAAACGAAATCTTGCTTCCTGGATGTAAGTTATCACTGGCTTCCTCCTGCTAAGGGAATCTTTAGCTGGGAGGGATTTTCTCTTGTTAGTCGCAGACAATGACCGCTGGCATTAATAGCTAAACAAAAAGAGAGCTGCTATGGGTGATATTTGAGCATGTTTGCATGCTTTCGAGGCTTAATTCAAACTCCTTCACTGTTTGTTTAGTTCACTTAATAGCAGAGTATGATCAATCATACATGCAGTGCGTTTTGTTAATGTCCAATATCCAATCCAAGGCAATATGTTTGCAGGCGAGGACAAATAAAATAAAGCTTTTGGAAGCCATGGAAGTTTTCTTTCAGAGGTGGATCCCCAGCTCCTCCTAAACCTTTTATATATTACAAATGGTTCAACTGTAATCCATTTTTTATCGCCTATACAGATCGGATAGATCTGGAGGAGATGATGTTCATGCAGTAGGAGAAACTGTTAGGTTGTGTGGACTTTGCCAGGAATCAAACATGGTATTGAAGAGAAGTCGGGTATGAGCTTTTTCATTTACATTATATCTATATGGGCTATCGCTAAGTCATCACATTTACTTAAGGGCCAACTGTATTATCAATTAAGTAAATGTTTCATATTTCCAAATGATAAGGTTAAGTAAGAACATGCAGTTTTACTTACATTTCCATGCTACTTTTACAAGTCTAGGACTTTCCTATTGTCTAATAAAATTAGGTTGTCCCTCTGAACAGGATGGCAATTTTATGGTTGGCTGCTTGGGTTTCCCACAGGTTGGTTATTTTTTCACAGAACGTCTTATTCTTTGTCAAGGCATTCCCAACACGTAATTCACTGTTTCGAGAGGAACCGTAATGGTTTTTTCATTTATATCATCCTGCTGACGAGTTAGTTTGCAACTGTTTAATGCTGAATTTGCCAAATTGCTCTTATATACCTTTATTTTCTCCATTTTTCCTAGTCGAGTTCACCATCATTGTTATGGATTCCAATAAATGCATAAATTCGGCTACATTATCCTTTATTCCTATGATCATTTGAATCTAGATCGTGTTGATTCAAATGTTCTGATTATTTTTATGTTGCAAATCTTTTCATCCTTTCATATAGAGTATAATCATGGTTTAGGAAATTGCTTCATGGTTCACTTGGCTGAAGGACTAGGGTGGAAATTTCAGTTTTGGGTCCTCAAATCTCACTCTTCTCAGCCCATGTGTAGGATTTCAGCTTTGTTGACTGAGTTGTGAAAAATGTTATTTATAGATTAACATCAATAGCAGCTTCTATGTTTCTTTGAGTGTTGCTAATATTACAATTACAAAGAGAAGTCACGTTATGGCTCATGCCAAAACTGATGGGGTGAATGCGGATGTTTATTATCTTAACTCTTATCTATCATACACTGAACTTCCATTTCTTTCAACTTCTCAGTGTAGAAATGCTGTGTGGCTCCCTGGAGCTGTATTAGAAGCCACCGTTACCAACAACGTTTGCAACTCCTGCACTCCAGGTTGTTATGTGTATTTCTTCTTAACTGCTTCATAGGTGGCTAAGACACCAATTTATGTGCTAGTATTATCTGGACTTCTACTTGCAAGTTGTAGGTTTCTGAATAGAAGGAAAATTCATGCTTTGAGCTTTTTAAGTCAGTGAAACTGGATCAATGTCCCAAACCTTCTATCTTGTCCCTTTCTAATATGATAAAAGTAACCAAATCAGTTCTTGTATCATGCATCTCCCCGAGAAAAATTTATCTAGATATTTTTCAAAAAAAAAAAATCATCTAGAGACTAGAAGGAAACTGACGCTCTTCTAAGAAACAAATCTTCTAACTGGTTCAGAGATATAACCTGTAGCTTTAATAGAGCTAATTCTCTTGTACATAGTCACTTCACCTTTCTGAAAATGTTCAATGCTGCATAGTTGCTAGAAAATTACTTGGGTTGTAGTTTCTGGTTAGCTCTATTGCATTAATTTACTGCTTGTTTCGGTTCACCAATATTCTTCGCTGATAGAACCCTTTAAAATTTTCAGGTCCTGTATATTTGATTCAATTTAAATTCCGCCAGATCGAAATTCCACCAGGCTTTAGTGTCAACCATTTGGGTAAGTGCAGCCCCACAGTATAGATTGCAGATTGTAATATTACTTTGAACATATTGTTCTACGCACACTTCCTGAGGACCCAGTTATTATCTGCACGCATGCCTTTGTATCTTTTGTGTCCACCTTGGACAATGTTCTTCAGGACATTGGATCACATTGTATAGATCTATAACGAAGAGAGCATTAGTCTCAATAGGAAACCCTGAACCATTTTCATGTACTTGGTTAATCTATTCCTCGCTTCTCAATATGCATTCTATGATCTTAGTTTCTTTTTACGCCTTTCATGCAAATAACTCCGAGATCTCTTTTCAATTTTCTGCACCATGTAGAGACATATAACAGTAATTATTACAGTAGTTGCGAGGAGTTCAACCTTAAATGTATGTTTAACGTCTCGTTTTTGGCGAACGAAAATTTTCACTCACATTGACCAGGTTGCATTGGTGGCTGTGATGAGACTATTAGACAATTGATAGATATATGTGGAACTGGTTCACGCACACAAGGTTTGCCTATATCCTCATCTTCGGTATTTTAATGGCCCGGTTAATAATTATTTGACCTAGTATATAGTCCTTGTCCTCATTTACGAGTTTTTGTTGTCAAATATGATTATTATTTAGTGATTAATAAATTTTTTATATTATTATTTAATAATAACTACTCATAATGACTAAAGAAAGTGTTTAAATAAGATTATAAATTATTAATAAAAGAAAGACAAATTAATAACCTTGTTGGCAATAGAAAATCTCATGAAATGAGGAATGTCTTCTGCAGCAAGAGGTCGGGTACCTTCTACAAACCCAAGCAGTAATTCTAGGCCGAGTGCTTGCACTTACTGCCATCAAACAGGGCATGCATCAGCGAGTTGTCCATCACAGCTTTCAGCTTCAAGACGTTCTCGGTCTCAAGGAAGGAATCAACAGGATGGTATTGCTAATATGGTCTCTCCTCTAAATTACTCTGAATTTGCATGCTTTTTAGATGACAAGTTCCTTTTCTTGATCAAATCAACAAAGATTAAACAAGAGAGAGGACATATTTGACTGTTAAGAAATACAGAGGTTCTACAATAATTTTCATATGATCAGATATCATGGATATCTGCTATTGTCCACTTGCAATAGAGTACTCCGGTAAAAGTTAGAAATGATCGAGTTTCATATAAAATGAATTAGAAATGATCGAGTTTCATATAAAATGACTGCATTTTGATTAATTAATTTTATAATATTAAATAAATAACATTATTTTATTTAATAATTTTAGTTCAATCAGTTCAATTAAATTATTAATTTCGAACTAGATAAATCCAACAAAAATTGCTGTCTATTATCAGTTGGATCGCTAGACTCTGATTTAGTGGATCTATTTGTATTTCCATAATTTGAAGAAAAAATATCATCTCAATTTTATGTGGCTGACGTCGACCATCCCTTTGGACCATCATTTGAAGCATATCTGGTACTTACACTGTTAATGCTGTATTGCAGGAGAATCTTCAATGTCATGCAACACGTGTGGTACACCTTGTGTTCTACGAACTGCTAATACAGAAAATAACAGGGGAAGAAAGTTCTATTCCTGTCCATCACAATCATGCAACTTCTTTATGTACGTAATCTAAATCCATTACATGGCTTTGTGAGTATACTTTCGGAAAAGTTGTCAGCAAGGAAACCAGTAAATTTTCTATATCCTCTTTATGTTTGTGATATGCCCTTTGAATGAAAACAACCGAAGTCAGAAAATAATAGTCTATCCTACCTACCTCGGCAATTTTGAAATGAGTTTTCATTTTCTGTTCTGTTTCACTCATAATATTACGAGTCCTTAATTAGGAAACAACTTCAATAGAACAAGCAACTATGGAGAGCATGCTGTTCCTTATTGCATGCTGGTGTCTGTAATACAGATGGGAGGACAATCTCAATAATGGCATTGGTGCAAGAAATGTTCCACGTGCAGATACTACTAACCGGAGGCGAGCTGGCCGTGGTGGAGGCCTCCAGAACGGAGGACATGCTACTGATGTGACTTTTGTATCAGCCACGGGTGATCCTTTGCCTGAGAGAAGATGCTACAAATGTGGTGATCCATCACACTTCGCCAATGTTTGCCCACATCGTGGTTCATGATTCATACTCTCACAAACAAAGATTCACAACATACTGAAGTAGGTTGACGCAGTCATATGGAGAACGGGTCTCCCTTAGAGTGCGACAGGTTTGTTCATTTAATGATCTTAACCATGCCTGTAAATGCGGTTTGTTCAAAGAAAAAAAGTTAGGACTTTTTAGTTTCAATTCTTTTTTTTTTCTTGTGATTTTTAGTCTTGATTTTTTAATAAAAATACAATTTTATTAGATAAATCTCGTGTTTAAGTTCAAGTCCAACTCATGTCTAAGTGGGCTTTGCCACTATACTATAGTACCGATGCCAAATAGAACCGTAACTAATGTCATTCATAGCAGCAACGAAACAACTCATTTTCCTTGCAATATTAATGAAGGTCCGAGTATGAAAAAGTAAACCGTGAGGTCAATTTAGGATTAGAAAGCTTTCATTTCAACTTAGTGAAATCACTAGTGGGACAGTTATCAGAATACAAAATTATATTTAGTAGGCGAATCATCAAGTCTTGTTCTTGAGATGAGTTTTAGTTTTAGTTTTTCCTTTTTCTGATAGGAGTAGAACAACTACAAGTAGCTCTGTAGGATCAATGGTTATATTTCAGTGATTTCACCCCCACAATCCAGTATCCTCCATCCATCAAAATGCCCACAAGAATTTATGGCTAAACTTGTATTGTACACCAACCTAGAGGCATTCCAATAGGGAAGAACCCCACTTGCTCTCATTGGCTATCGAATCCCTGGAACCCACAAAACTTTGCGAGTAGGTGAATGATTTAGCCCACACGGTCTGTCTATATAAAATAGAAAAGCAAAGCAACGTGTAAAAGAATAGTTGGATAGCCAAATTTGGGAGTGTTGATACGTTACCTTAACGTATCCATTAATCCAAAAACAAATTTCGTATTTCAAAACTAGAATTTCTTAATTTAACGTTCAAATTTATATTCATTATTTTTTGAAATCAATTTTGTATTCATTATTCTTTAAGGTTATATTGAATAAAAGTTAATATTATATTATAAATAATTTATTTGATAAATCAACAATTTAAAATTAAATGATATATCTAATTTAATTAGAATTAACAAATTAGACTATATATTTTAAGGAGTTGAAATGGTCTAATCAGAAATAATAATGTAGAATTAAGTGATGTATTTAATTTAATTAGAGTTAATAAATTTATTTGCATTCTTAAAAAATTGAATTGGTTGAATTATAGATAGTTTAGGGTTTGATCTAATTTGTTATCATCTCCATATTTAACTTATATTTACAGATCTTACTTGTTTATATTTTTAACTTATTATCTTTCACATTATCAAAATGAAACACTTTCTTTTAGATGCAACTCAAACTTGAGAACTTGAAGTTGTAGGTACACGAAGATTAAACTCTATCAATTAAACTACCTTTGAAGGCAAATTTGTTAATTTGATAATATACCAATAACAATTAGCCAAAAGAATACAATGTGTGAACATGATCAACATAATACACAAAGCATCTTCTTGGCGTGGAATAGTTTATTTACCTCCCAAAAACCTTTTAGCGAAAAGAAAACAAAGAAAATATACAAAAGAGCTCTCTGCAAAAGCACATGCAGAGCAGAAGATAGGAAAGCATATATTCCCCCCCACAATGAACGATCTGTTTATCGGGCACCGAAACGTGCAGTAGTGGGTGGGGTAGTTGTTGACGAGAGGGTCAGTCTACCGTTTTTAGTGAATGAGTTCTAAGTTGGCACATTAGTAACACATGCGATGTTCGTCGTTTGTGTTTAGTTTATTCAGTTTTTCCCCGTTTCCTGACGTATTTGTATCCATAGTGTCAGTGCCCAACATGGGTTGTTTTACGTGTGGCCATAGCTCCACTGCATATCTACTATCCCTATTACTCAGGAAAAAGGTTCTATGTTTTATGTGTGGCCATAGCTCCACTACATAGCTACTATCCCTATTATTCAGGAAAAGGTTCCATCTTATTACAGTATAACTATATAACATGTAAAGTATTTTAATAGTTACAGTGAATGCCATAAGATATCTTCCAAAATCTTAGAAAAATTCTGTAAATCTTTGTGCTGAAGAAGAGGGGAGTTAATGATTGTCTTTTTGTCCAAATTTTATCAGACTTACGTAAAGTTTAGTCAGTTTGTAGTTAAAAATATTGATCAATAAATTAGGCTAGTTAATTTGTATTTAAGTTAATTCCAATATTTTTTGTTATAGAAAAATATATAATCTTTGTTTTGGACAATGTTTTCAAAACTAAATTGATTCGGCCAATTTTAAAGTAAAAACTTTGAATATGTTAGTTTGATTTTTATTTTTTGATTTGATTTAGTTTAATGAGTTTAAGTTGTCGGTTTATTAATTGATCGGTCAGTTTTTGTAAACTAACAAATTTTTATACATGAAAATAAACTAATTAATTTTTATTTAATATTTTTAATTGAATTTTTTGATAAATAAATATAATGTTCTTTGATTATTTTTTAAAATTTTTAATTTTATTTAATCTTTAAACGAGTTTTATATCAGTTGAATCTTTTAAAATTTAGGCCTTTTGTCTGATCGATTTAATTTCTAGTCTGATTTTTAAAATAGTAGTTTTTGATACGATATTGTCAAGCTAGTTTTAATAAATTTTCTTTTATTATTAAAGAAAATTAATTATTATTATTATTTAAGTCAGTATTAGATAGTAAGAATAGTAATGAATTAGGTTTTTAATATACAGTTGCAGTATGATTTAATTGAATTTACTTCGATATTAAAATAATATTATTTTATTGAATTACTTTAAATATTTGAAATATGAGAAAATTAAGTTGAATTTTTCAAACTTTAGACTCAACTTGAAACTTTATGACTTTGAACATGATCCTTAGGTTTGGAAGAACGCAAAGGTAATTCTGAAGTATAATGCACGGTATGTGATTGATGAGAGTGATGTGCACAGAGATGTGAATTTGTGTGCGATGCTGGGTCGTCTCTTTCCTTAGCTGCTAAACACTTAAACCTCAAGAGTCGTTTAGGAGTAGTCGTCGGGCATAATTAAAACGAATACTAGGGGCATAGAATAGAATTCGGTGAACTAAGCAATGCCAAGCTGCTTTCCATTATCGATACTCTCTACAATTTTCATTGCTCAGTTGAAACATATTTGCATCTTGGAGCTTACCGTTCATTTGTCCTTTACACTAACTTTGTTTTCCACTTTTTCTTTTTTTTTCCCCTCAAATACAACATCAATAATTTAATAAAAATTTCGCTAATAAGTAGAATTTGAAAATATTCACTAATACATAACTTTACTTTTAATTAGTAGATAAATTATTTTTAACTTCTTTTTTTCAAATATTAGTAAGAAATCAAATTTAGTTTACAAGATTAGTTAGGCATGACCAATAAATTGAGTTAGATTCAAAAATTCAGTTGAATTTGAGCTGGAAGTTAAATAATATTATTTTATCAAATTGATCTGGTACATATTAATTTGATAAAATAATATTATTTAACTTCCAGCTCAAATTCAACTGAATTTTTGAGTCTAACTCAATTTATATGGTCATGCCTAACTAATCTTGTAAACTAAATTTGATTTCTAATTAAAATGTGAATTTAATCGATTCTAATTTATTTTTATTAATAATTAAATTAAACTTAATCAAACTTAATTTAATATCTTTAATTGATTATCTTACTAAATTTTGAAGAATAATTTTTGTAGTACTTATTTTATCACAATAAATTGTATAATAATAACAAGAATAAGCGTATTATCACTTTCCCATGTTTTCTTCAAGCAACTCTAAATAATAATTATAATTGGATTCAAAGATCATTGGAAATTATGAAAATAAATAAGTGAAGTTTTTTTTTGCATATTTTTTTAGAGTACGATAGAATAAAAGGAGATTGAAGCAACAGAATCCGGCTCGAACGAGGATTAATTTGAGTGTGGATGGTTTAAAGATATCTTCTTGTAATTGAGACTCCCCTAAAATACTCGGTGAATAATAAAAAAAGTTCATTTCTTGCAAAGATAGAAAGGAATAAGAAGTGCTTTTTGCAACTTGGGAACATCTCACTCTTAAGGAAGAATAATAGACAGAATCTTCAATTCAATCTTCTACATTTAATCAAAGTTACACAATTATGATTATGGTACGAGTAATGATGATAATAAATACGATTACATTTGCTCTATCTCTTTATACCTACATATATATATATATATATATATATTGTAAAATTTATGACTATAAATGACTTATTCGACACACATAATAACATTTAAATCATATAATAATTTAAAGGTTATCTCTTTATACTTTTTAGGATATATAATTATGAGTACATTTATATTAGTCAAGTCACCAAACCATACTTACAAGACATCCATGAAAAATATCATATCTACTAAATTTTAGCATTCGTGTAATATAACTAATGAAAATCTTTTATGACAAAAATCTTAGTATCGAGGGAGTTGTA
>JAOQMR010000211.1:28658955-28670366 GCA_027563865.1 Erythroxylum pelleterianum | reverse complement strand
CGGAACACAAAGACCATTCTCTAAACACTGATCATCACCCACATCATCCTCTGTCAGATTACAGGAATCATCAAAATTACATGGGAAGAAGGTCCTGAATGCAAATAATAATCCTATCAACTTGGAACTGATAATTATAGAGATATATATACATGTATGTATGTATGTGTGAATGTATATATATATAGTTATCTATACAATTTCAAGTTAAATTTGTCAACTTGTACTTGATATGCATACCAAAATTACGTCGTAATCTTGTATTTGAAGCAGATTTATCTTCTTAATTAGTTGTGTTAACCTGAGATAATTAGTACCTGATTTTAGGAGGATTTGTTAACTTTAATTTAACAGGTAATTAAATTACAAGTTTATTATATTAGTATTTAATTAATTATATGGACATGTAATCCTATATTTATGATGAATGTATTTGGTCATATTAAGATACTGTTTTGAACAACGATTTTGGAATCATACTTTGATTACGATATGATAGCCAAAAGGATAAGGACGTTTTCCATAGGAAAAGAAAATACAAGATAATTTTAAAAACCAATTTCTCAATCGAAAATTAAAACATATATTTTGTTTTACGGCGGGCAAACACTCAATAATTGCTTTTAGATATTACCCAATGGTTATAGAAAGGAGTCTCTATTTTCTAAATTTGGTATTATTTCAATACTCAAATTAGATAAATTTGATTATCTTATATATAATCTTAACATAAAAAAATTAAAGATTTTATTTGTAGTATGAATTTATTTATGGAAAAAATTGCATACCAAAATTTTTAATTATTGTTGTTAATATTTTTAATTTTAATTAATATCTTAAAATTAATTTTCAATATCTCTTGGTTTTGAAAATTCAAAGTTTCAAGGTTTAAAAGATTGAATCAATATTAGACAGTTGTAAATCAACTAAAGATTGAACAAAAATTAAAAAAAAATTGAAATATGATTGAAAGGAAAAATTTGAAGTTTAATTGAAAAAAATTAATTAAAATTAATTGATTTATTTTGGTCTATAAGAACTTTTTAATTTACAAAATTTATCAATTAATTAATAAATTTATCAGTTTTTAACAACAAGAATTATTAAAATAAATCGAGCTAGAAAATTAAAAACTAAACTAAAATGTTGGACGGTTTAAAGTTTTATAATCGAACTGATCGAGTTTTTTAAACATTGTTTCATATAGTAAAATAAATAGGGTGTATCTTAACTAAACATCACTTAGTTTTCTAATAAAAAAGAAAAGGTGATTAAGAATGGATCCAAGTAAAAGGAAAAACATAATTTATTACTATTTCTTTTTAACATATTTCATTCTAACTTACGGGAATAAAAATTTGGTGTATGATTAGTCAAAGCGTATCTATATCCTTAAGGTAATTAATTACCTCGGGAAATATAATTCTACGTTATGAAGTTAAAGAAATTATAATTACAAATTTTTTTAATTTGATTTCTTGAAACTAAGATCACTTTAATTATATAAAATGATTAACACATAAATCTTAATTTATACCTTATTTCAAAGCTTAATTATTTTTTCGTCGTATACCTTGAACCCTTTCTGAAACTGGTCCATCCTAACCACTGTAGTCGCACAAATGTTCAGTTTCTAACAATATCCATAGAATATGCTGAGAGAATTATATCACTCATACAAAGAGGGTTAATCAAGAAGTGCTAGCTCAATTAGAGCTTATGTCTATTTATAATAAGTTTAAGATATTTTTGTAATTTCAATTAAACTTTAATGATAATTATAAATAATTATAATTAAATAACAATTATGCTAAAATAAGATCGAATATCTCATATTAATCCTTCTTTATTAGATATCTCATATTCAATCATAAAGTTTATCCGAATTTACAATCAAGCCTAATTTGATTAAAATATTTTTGCTCTCTTCAACTCATTCTTTATGTGAGGCTCATTAGATTCTTAAATATGTTGATAATGTTTATAAATTCTAATTCTAATTCATAATTAGAATTAGATAAATTAAAATTCTTTTTAATTTATCTTTAATTCTCCAATTAAACAATTTATAATTATAGATCAAGATTAACATCTAGCAATATATCATAACTAACCAAATATTTAGGAATGTCAAAGTGGTTTTGACTAATGTTTTTGTATATAATTTTTCTGTATAATTCAAAAATCCTTTTATCATATAATGTTTCAATTAGACATATAATATGAAATTAATGTCTATTCTATTTTGAGTCTAATCATATTAGTTCTCCGCCATTAGCTATTAGTTTAATTACTAACATTTGTAAACTATTTACAGTACATAATTTCACATTAGCTATGAATTTCTTGAATCAACACTAATCGAGAATAACAAAACATTCTCCCAAAATTTTTTAAGGGTGATGAATCATATCTAGATCAAACAAATACCTCTATATAGTTTATGCTACATCTCATGACTATCGATTAAATGACCTATGATTATAATAAGTCATAAGTAGTATCAAAATATAGCAATCCGTATACAAGATAACTTTAGAGACCTTCAAATCAAGGGATCACTTATACAATCATTACAATGAGAATTTTCATAAACATACAAGTAATGTTCCAAGTAGATTTCTCATATTAGGTTAGTTCAGTTAACTTGTTTTCTAACAAGCACCTACACATTTGTTTAAGTATTTTCATACTTTAATGTATAAGATCGACAACTTCCTTCGTAAGATAAAACATAATGTGTGCAAGTCTTTTACATCTTATTAATGTTCAGTCTTAATAGAATAACTACTAGGAACAATTTAGAGATAGTAATAAATGCAATATAAATTTCATAATTATAATCTCATTATAATTTTATTTGCAATGTATAATTATCTCATGGACTTTATCGTATACATCTAAACATGTACAAGATAAAAAAACTCCTTTAAATTATTTTGTCACTAAACTACAATCAATCGATTGGCTATAGGCCATAAACTAACAATCTTTCATTTACATTAAACCAATCGTTTATCTATCTTATATCATATCATCATATGATGATTATGTTATTAATAGGATAGAAGCTTAATAAAAGAATTCTACAAGATTCTCTGCAGTAAACACTTGTTTAAATCTTACAATTTTATCTTAATTATCATCATAATTAAGAAAATTGCTTAAACACAAAAGCATGCTATACTTATCTTCAGATGTTAAATCCATCGCTAGATCAAGGATGCTGATAGAATTGAATGTTCAGTCTCTCCGTTTTAAATATCTTGGTGTTCCCATCTCTTCCAAAAAGCTAAGCTACCAGGATTTTCTTCCAATTTTGGAAAGGTATAAAAATAGAATCAATGCTTGGCAAAACAGGGTTTTGTTTTATGCAGAAGTCTTGTTCTTATCTCTTCAGTTTTGGGGAGCCTTCATACATATTAGATTCCACACTTATTCCTTCTTAAAAAGATCAACAAAGAGTTGGAAAAATGCATTAAGAATTTCTTACAGACTACGAGTGCTGTTAACTCCAAAGGTGCTAAAATAAAAAAGGATCAGCTTACTTATAATTAAAGAGTTCTTATGGTCCAACTAGACAAATAAATTTTATCTCAAGTCCTCCAGTTTCTGGAAGATTAAGGAAAAGAGAGAGTTCTGTTACTATTTCATTCAAATGTTGAGGAAGAGAAAGTGTTTATCCCCGTGTCAAAGTTCACATGGGCAATGGGCAAACTTTTTAGTCCACATTTGCTTTCTCTGTTCTTTATACCAGATGTTACGTTTTGCCTTCTCTAAGAAGGGATCAGCAACTTGATGGTCCAGAAACAGATACGAAGATATTGACACAACCAACCATTGTCGTCAAGCTTACAAATAGAGTTCCGTCTTGGACCGGCAGAAACCTAAATTTATAAATAAAAAATTTATAAAAAGGTCAAAAACAACCCTTTTTAATAAATAAAATAAGGATGTGTAATATTGAACCTTTTAAGATTTCATACAATTTAACTTAGTATTGATGATAATGATTAAAAAATCAAACTAATTCTAATAATTCAACCAATTTTTTAATAACCTTATTATTAAAAATAGATAATTTTATGAATTAGAATAAACTAGTTGATTTTTATTTAAAATTATCATTTTTAATAATAAGAATTATTAAAAACTTAGTATAATTTAGTTCATTTGCATTAAAAACTATCGTTTTTAATAAAATTTTAACTTTTGACAATTAAGAATAATTTCCTTATTTAATCATATTTTATATTTTTAATATTGTTTAATATTTTTTATATGCCAATCCCTTTTGATGTACATACGATGCTTGCATTTTTTTTGTTATTTGTAATATTTGATTAATCTAAATATATCTTTTATTGTTATTTTTTAACTAGAAAAATGTAAAAAAATATTTAAAAAATTGAAGTTTGGACTCAAACGACTTACCAACTTAAAAACTCAAATGTCAGTGTATTGTCGGTATCACTTAGCAAAGTAAGTACTGATTTCTAGAAGAAGCATCAATTCAAATCTGTCTCCTTCTGATTTTGTTTTTTTTTCTTGAAGAATTTAGATTATCTGGTCAATATTATGGTGTCTTATTGTGTCCAATAAATCTCAATCATTTATCTATGTGAGTCCTGTGTGAATCCTGCAATATAAATAACTGAAATTCTATAAATCAGAATAAGATAAAATAATATTGGACAAAAATTTTAGATTCCATCTAAGCTAATATTAAACAGAAAATTTAGATTCCATTTGAGCTCACCACCTAAGACCGAGTAGAACTGCTGACAAATGAAATCACTCTCCACATATTTATGTGGATAAGGTGGTCTGAAACGAAGTTAGAACAGGTGGGTCCCATTATCATATTTGGTCCTGTGTTCAGTACCAACTTGCGCTTAAAAGATCAGATCAGACCTCATCTTTTCTCTTTCACTGAACATTGTTTCAAAGACTGACAAGAACATAGTGATTACTATTCCCATTTACATCTGATTTGCTTGCTTTTCGCCTTATAAGTTGCGTATTAGTTTTACCATTACACAGAACAAGCACTTTATCTTTATAAAAAGCAAAGTATCACGTCACCACGTTTCTTAACTCATACGTCATCACTCAAGGGTAAGGTTAAATTCGTAGTGATGTCATGCACCAGAAATCACCTGTCCAGATTACTCTGGACAGGGTTGGTCTAGAGTAATCTGGACAGGGGATCAGATCTCGATATCATGGCAATGCGCCTGACCCTCTTAGCCGGAATTCTGGTTTAGATACTCTCTACCTTGATAGGAGTAGAATATATGTTCCAAGATTTCGTGTTTGAGTTTAGATTACACAAAATCTTGGACACAAAACCAGATTTTGTGTTTGGTCTTTTGTGTTTGAGTTTAGACACAAAATCTTGGAATAGATATTCTGTTCCTATAAATTAATTTCAACCTTGTTTCATTAATTTTTTCTCTGCATAAATTAGTTTATAGTCTAAAATTCGATCCTAATTGAGGGTCTAGATTCGAATTTAAGTTTGATTAAATTTATTTAAAAATTTTAAACATATAAATTTTGGGTTTTAGACTTAAATAAACTAAGTGTTAACTATACAGTATGTGATAAAAGACAGATTAGCCCATAATTAATGCCCAAAACTTGATCAACTGGGTCGAAGCTATTAATTTTAGATTGAGTTGGGCCATTATTATTCTAAAGTCATGAAAAAATAATAAACTTGTTTCAAGGGTTGGTAAATCAACTGTGGTTTGACCTGAATTAACGAGTAAAAATTTAAGTTGATTACATCATTATAAAATTAATATATAGTAGAGATTAAACAAAATTAAAAAATAAAATTATTATTTATAAAAAATTAAAATTTAATTAAAGAATGAGAATGTTAATTACAAATTAATAGGTTTATTTAAATGAAATAAATAGGTTAGTTTTTACTTTTTAGTAATAAAAATTGTTAAAGTAAATTAAAAATAATATTTTATTAAAAAACTTTCTGTATAAATAACTCTCAAGTCTATGGATGTGAACGAGTTCATGTCAGAAGCACACCCATTTGGGGAAGGTTGTATTGTGTAGCGAAGAAATGAGTGAGCCAGCCACCTCCTCCGACTCCGCCACTGCCACTGCCACTGCCGCCGCCGCCGCCTCCACCGGCACCGACACCGTCACCGGTACCGGCACCGGCACCGGCAGCCAAACTTCTGGCGACAAAGTCCAACGTACCACCTCTGGTTCCTTCAACCCGTTGTCACGCCCGCAAGTCAGGAGGAATATCATGCGGGCTGTAATTGGTTGTTCTCCTTGACAACGGCGCCAAAATGGATAGAAGTACGCAGTTGATGTAAACTTGGTTTCCAGGTGGTTTAAAGAAGATGAGTTATCGGTCTGTTACCCTTTCCTCTATCTATAGGAATAATAGATCAACATACTAGGCGTGCGCCCGCTTTGTACTTAAGAATCAGCTTCTTACTTTCTAGTGAGATTCTGAGATCTATATGATCATGTTCTACAAGCTTCTGGTATTAGTTGCTGTGTTATATCTACTGATGCAGATTATTAAATAATCTTCTTTTGCTTCCTTTAATCTTTAATCCTCTTCAGTACTGGTATTCTTCTTCTTGTTTGGACATCACTAAACCTGAGAATGAATTTGAGAATTTACCCTTATCAGGAATGGTAGTTTCCTTATCAGTAAACAGCGTATCTCTCAGCTTCTAGCGTGTTCAGGACTCCTGTGGCGTAGCCATACATGAGCTCAGGAAAGTTTAAAGAGATTCAGGAATGAATTCACAAGATGGAAATGCAAAATTTTCAAAAACAAAACAAGATGGAAATGCAAAGTTACCGTATAGAAAAATTTTCGAAGATAGAACCTGTCAATCCACCATGAAAAAGTTGCTGTACTATTTATCATTGTCTTCTAATTATAGTAATACCTATGGCGGCGGAGATGATCCAAATTCATCCAATAATATTTCAAACATTTATGGAAGTAAAATATTCTAATTCTAGTGGAAGACAAACTCTGTGTTTTCTAAATTTAGTATAATTTCAATACTCAAATCACATAAACTTAATGATCTTAGGTATATAAAATATTGAAAATTTTAAAGATTGATTAATGACATTAAGTATTTGAAAATAACGTTAAGATTAAAATTATTTACCTGTGAATATGTTCGTACTTGGACTCAAGCCTGACTATG
Organism: Erythroxylum pelleterianum; assembly: GCA_027563865.1. NCBI lineage: Eukaryota > Viridiplantae > Streptophyta > Magnoliopsida > Malpighiales > Erythroxylaceae > Erythroxylum > Erythroxylum pelleterianum. Next base: position 28,663,155 of record JAOQMR010000211.1, on the reverse strand, counting down.
GGCAAGAGTAGACAGGACGCCTTATTAGACTCCACTCTCGTGAAGAACAAGATGAGTAATAAAAAAAGTTTTTATTTTATCTCGTTTTGTTCTTAATGACTCTTATAAAGAGGTTGACCCTGTTCTGAATAAAAAGAGATAAAATATGAGTCTTTTTTCTACTCAAACTCCGAATTTTAGGGAGATCTATGATATGAATTTAATTTTTTTTCAAAAGACGAAAAATAGTTTAGTTTTTTCTACTTTTAATTATTTCCTTAATATTAATTTTTAATTTTCAACTGTTTAGGGTATTGTATTATAAAATGATACAAAAGGCCAAGAGTTAGGTGTAAAAGAAAGAGCTAAATTAAACCTCATAAGTGAACCTAAAAACTCCAGCATTTTTACCCTTCATAAATTTTTATTTAATTTAATTTTATTAGTTGGGTAAGATTAATAATCGTAGTAGTTAAATAATTTAATTACCTTTCATAAAATCTATCACCTTCATAACTTCATTAGAGACTTTATCATAAAAATAGCTAATTTCATCTATTGGTTATTGACTTGAAAATGTAACAAGTTCTCAGCTCCGCAATTATTGACTAGGAAATTCATCAGTGGGATCTACAGTTCTGCTCGTGCTTATATGATGAGCTCAAATGGTCCAAAAAAAAATTCAGGAGACAAATCTGATTTGACACTTCTTTTAGAAATATGATCACGTTCTTCACGCTTCTGGTATTAGATGTAGATTATTAAATACTCTTCTTTTGCTTTCTTTAATCTTTAATCTTCTTCTGTGATGTTACTCTTCTTGTTTGGTGAAGATCAAGCATCACCAAACGTGAGAATGAATTTGAGAATTAACCATTATCAGGAATGTAGTTTCCATATCAGTAAACTGTATCAGGAATGTAGTTTCCATATCCTGGTGGCGTAGCCATTTATGAGTTTTTGAAAGTGTAAAGAAATTCAGGAATGAATTCACAAGATGGATATGCAAAGTTATTGAATGGAAGGATTTTCCAAGAACCTGTCAATCGACCATGGTTATTGGTTACAAGAAAATGATAACTGTAGATGCAGATAACTGTCAATTGCATCAGCAACGAGTTTAGATCTTCTGTCTTGTTTTGTGATATTTTACTTTATTTCATAAATTTCTGTTATTTATTTATGCGAATCTTAAGTTTATAATAAAAAGATAAAATTTATGAAACAAAATAAAATATCGTAAAATTTGAAAAAAAATATATCTTATGTCAGCGGCAAGTACAGGGACAGAAGACGGTGGACTGGAACTGTACAGAAGATAAGAATTCTGTGAACGTCGTACAGAGACATAATCAAAAGGACAGTGACTGCAAAATACCGATTAAACCTATCGAAAGACGAACAATGTCAAATCCATTGCCCTTGTTCAATGCATGTAATAATATTTAAATTATATCATTCGGACAAGTCCCTTTACGAACAAGACCACAACCTATCCTCTCTTCTTCAATCATCATATCCAAGACTTGCAATTGAACAGTATTTACAAATATGTCCCATCAATGATCTAGAGCAAAATTTTACAAATGCTTGAATAGAAAACAAGAATCAAGATGAATTTAGAAGATATTTTAAATTTAATTATATTTATTAAAAATTATTAAAATTTTAATTTATTTACTTTAATTAAAAATAAAATAAAATAAGATTGTTAAGTAAAAATTAAATTATTAATAATAATTTTAATAATTACTTGAATTAATTAAATATAACATATTAAATTAACTTATTCAGAATTTAACAATTAATATATCAAATAATTAAATAATATATTTGGTTAATAGTAAATCAGGTTAAAAAAATATTCAGACAATAAAAATCATTTTTTATAATTTTCATAATTTTTGAAAATTAGAAGAAACCAAAATGAAAAATAGAAACCAATAATTCAAACTAACAAGTTTTTTTACTAAATTTAAAAACAAAGACAGAATACCCACAGCAAAAATAAAAACAAACAACTCCTAAATTTATTTTAAAATATCTTCATTTTATATAAAAATTTTGAGTTTCCAAATCTAACCAAATTGAGTAGTTAGAGCTTGACTCAAAGTCTCAAATTTAGAAACAAAATCGAACATAACCCAAAAATTGATTAATTCGGTAGAGCTCATTAAAGTATTAACTTTAAGTCAAGTCGTACTAGAAGTTAAATCGATAAGACAAGAGATTTAAGGTTTAAAAGATTTAATGGGTATTAGATTGTCATAAAATTAGTTAAAGATTAAATAAAATTAAATAATTTGAAATATAATTGAAAGAGATTATCTTTACATCTTTAATTAAAAAGCATTTTTAAATAAAATTAATTGATTTATTTTGATTTATAAGAACTTATTAATTTACCATAATGATTGATTAATTAATAAATTAATTAGTTTTTAATAACAAGAGTTATTAAAGTAAATCGAACAGAAAAATTAAAAATCAAACTAAAAAGTTGAACAAATTTATATTTTTACGGTTGAATTGACCGAATTGGTTGAGTTTTCGAATAATTGATTTTTATTTATTGTTGATTTATGTGAAAGATAGATCATTTTTTATTTTTAATTAATTCCTTAAACTTAATTTAAAATTTGTTTCAAGTGTTTTACCTCGTGAAATAGAAGTGGTATATATTAATTTAACATCATTTTGCTTTTTAATTCAAAAGAAAAAGTGATTATTTATGGAAAACAATTTATCTACTACTGATTAAGAAGATTTCATACCAAAAATTTTAATTATTGACATTAATATTTTTAATTTAAATTAATATCTTAAACTTAAATTTCAATATCTCTTGGTTTCTAAAAATAAGTGTCTGTTTGAATGAGCTTATATCAATAGAGCTTTTGTCAATAGAGTTGTTATGAGAAAATCTTTTCTAAAAAGTCAATTGACTTTTGGCTGTTAATTAAAAAAACAGTTTTTTTAAAAGAGCTTCATACAGTAGACTATTTGGCAACATAAAAATAAAAAATACTTTTATTAATTTTAACTATATTTTATTTTATAATAAAATAATTTATGCTAAATAATATTTAAAGTATACTAAACGATATATAAAGTAAAATATATTATGGTTACCTGTTAAAAAGATAACCATTTTGTAGAAATTCTACGTAGAAACTTAGAGGGTAATTTGAAACGTCTTCGTAATTACGTAATCTAAATAAAATCTAATATGTTTTATTTAAGAAAATAAAATATTTGACTTTAAGTTTAAATATTAGAATATTATAAAATTGATATTAATAAGAATTTAAAATTATAATTAATTGTTTTTATCTAAATAAATTAAAATTAAAATTGTTAAATAAAAATTTATTAATTTGTTTTTAATTTATGAAAATTAATTAATTGAATAAAAATAATATAAAAACTGATCTAGGTGTTACGTTTGCCTTCTCTACGAAGGGATCAGCAACTTGGTGGTCCAGAAACAGATACGAAGATATTGACACAACCAACCATGATCGTAGTTTCAAACAAAAAAAAACAACCATGGTCGTCAATCTTATAAATACAGTTCCGTCTTGGACCGATAAAAACCTAATTTTATAAATTATAGAATTATAAAAAGGTAAAAAACAACCTTTTTTAATAAATAAAGTAAGGTTACGCGAACTTTTTTAGATTTTTTACTATTTAACTTAGTATTGATGATTCTAATAATTCAACTAATTTTTAAATAACCCTTATTATTAAAAATAGATAATTTTATGAATTAGAATAAGCTAGTTGATTTTTATTTAAAATTATCATTTTTAATAATTATTATTATTAAAAACATAGTTTAATTTAGTTCATTTTTATTTTAAATTATCGTTTTTAATAAAATTTTCAAATTTGACAATTAAGAATAATTTCTTTATTTATATGCCAATCCCTTTTGATGTACATATGATGCTTGCATTTTTTGTTGTTGTTATTTGTAATAATTGATTAATTTAAATATATCTTTTATTGTTAGTTTTTAACTAGAAAAAATGAAAAAATATATTTAAAAAATTGAAGTTTGAACTCAAACGGCTTACCAACTAAAACTCAAATGTCAGTGTATTGTGGGCAGTGTTATGGATACCGTTCCGTACCGGCTCAAATCCGGTACCGGTACCTTGACTTTGGTACCGGGTTTGAATACCGGTCGGTACCGGTCTGTTTCGTCTGTACCGG
>JAOQMR010000211.1:28521793-28541196 GCA_027563865.1 Erythroxylum pelleterianum | reverse complement strand
GCAAAAATCTGATTTAAGTAACATCTCAATTAATGTCACGTCAAGTCTTTTGAACTGACTCTGAGCTAGCTATTGTTGTTTGTTTATGTTGACAGGTCAAGTAACCCCATAGAATTCATCTTTGGAAGATACATCGAGAGTGAAATAATTATTTATAGACTTCAATTATTTGAAAAACGTAGCTCCGTCCATGTTTGGCAACATTTTTCATCTCAAAAAGTGACTCATGGCTCGCCTCGTGGGCATCCAACAACATTTGGAAGACTCCGATTCGTCCTCTCTTTAAGGGCTCGAGGAATACCTGCGGAATGAATTAGAACACGTCTTATATCAAGAAGAGCTCTTTTGGCACCAGCGATCCAGGAGTTAATGGCTCGGCTAGGGTGATCGGAATACACATTATTACCATGCTATCTCCAGTGCTCGGCGTCATCAATCACGAACCTATTCCTTGACAGAAGATAATGGGAATGTTTGTACAACTCCTGTGGTTCTCCGAGGCCTAGCGTAACGGTACCTCCAGCACTTATTTCATTCTGAAGGCCAATCCCCCACTGTTTGGCCTTGGCATGGGCTTTTTCCTCCTCTCCAGCCTCACATGACCTAGGCTCTCACTCGTCAACTAAACCCAGACGAAATAAATACGGCGTTTTTCTCTATGGCTCTGAATAAAGCCCCAGGTTTTGATGGGTTAACGACTCTTTTTTACCAATCTCAGTGGGACACTGTAGGTCCGTCTCTAACTCTTTTCTTCCAACGTATCTTTCGCCATAAAGTTTGGGAGTCGGAGCTTAACCGTACCGTCATGGTCCTTATCCCGCCCCCTCCTCGATTTCGCAGTTCAGGCCGATAGCACTCTGCATGGTGCTTTACAAAGCGCTCACCAAAATTTTAGCCAATCCGATTAAACCTTACCTTGCAGGGCTTGTCACCCCAACCCAGTGCAGCTTTGTACCCAGCCGTCTGACCAAAAAGTGATCCATTCCATGAAACGCAAGACCGGTCGGACGGGACTTATGGCCATTAAAGTGGATCTCGAGAAAGTGTATGATCGTCTTGTTTGGGATTTCATTCAAGACATCTTGATAGATGTAGGGCTTCCTAACTCTCTAACTTCGCTCATTATGAAATACATTACTACTGTCTCTGTCCAAGTGAACTGGAATGGCTAGCTTAGTGAAGTCTTTCAACCCTCCCGAGGTATTCGGCAGGGCGACCCCTTATCTCCCTACCTTTTTGTTCTTTGTATGGAACGTCTTAGACAGGCAATTACTCAAGCGGTGTCCAACGGCAGCTGGAAACCGATCAAGTTGAGCAGAACTGGGCCGCCCCTTTCCCATCTATTCTTTGCTGACGATTTCATTCTCTTCTCTGAAGCTTCTCCCGATCAAGTGAATGTTATTCGGGCCCTTCTGGATTCATTTTGTGCAGCTTCTGGACAACATGTGAGCACGGAAAAATTGCGTTGCTATTTCTCCAGGAATATCCTTCGCTCGACTTGTCATTCCTTAAGTCACGGTTTAGGATTCCCCCTGACAACCAACTTTGGTCGGTACCTCAGGGTTCCTCTACTACACCAACGAGTCAGCAAATGTACCTTCCAGTACATTTTTTATAAGGTTCATAAGGGTTTGTCCAGCTGGTCTCCTTCCCTGTTGTCTTTCGCCGGCTGCATCACCCTGGCCCAATCGGTTTTAGCGACTATCCCTACCTACACGATGCAAACAGTCAGACTGCCACGCAGTTTGTGTGATGCTCTAGAACAAGCAATAAGGCAATTTATGTGCGGCTCGTCTCAAGATCGGAAGAAAATTCATCTAGTCACCTGGGAGGAGGTGTGTAAGCCTAAGGCATTGGGGGTCTTGGCATCCGCAAAGTTCAGGAAATGAATGATGCATCCCTGGCCAAACTTGGATGGTCGTTGATCGCCAACCCTACCGCATTATGGGTCCAAGTACTCTCTAGTAAGTATAATTTTGACAATACCCGCCTCCCACCTCATTTAGGTCCACAGGGGGTTCAATGGTGTGGCGGAGCATCAAGGTGACTTGGCACATGGTGTTACAAGGTCTGAAATGGCTTCTAGGCGATGATTCTACGACGCGTTTCTAGCTTAACCCTTGGATCACTGGAATAGGTCCACTCATCTCCCATACTACACAACCAATTCTTGATACTCATCTCAGCCTCAATATCAACCACTTCGTGGACACCACCGGTAATTGGTGTTGGGCCACGTTCCAACCTTATCTCCCAATGCCAATTTGCCATGCCATAGCCTGCACGTTTCCACCTCAATTGTATCTGGGGCAGGATAGGTTGATATGGGGAGCGTCCGATAATGGGAACTTCATCGTCGCTTCAACTTACTCCATGATTATGGGTCACGAGGACGAAGCTTCGCACAGGGTATGGCGGGCAATTTGGCAGTGGCCGGGACCACAGCGGATTTGCTCCTTCTTATGGTTACTCACGAAAGACCGCTTGCTGAGTAACCAACAACGAGCTCGCAGGCACCTCACTCCGGACGGCTCCTGTCACCGTTGTTCTTTAGAAGAGTCCTCCCTTCATGTTGTGTGCGATTGCATCGTAGCTCGACAAGTGTGGGACGCTTTCTGGACCGATCTCGTCACTTCAACTTCCTTTTCTCTTCCTATTAAAGACTGGATTCCCATAAACCTCTAGCAGCATCGGCCAATTCAGAGCCGGGACTGGGCGATTAGTTTTGGAATCACTTGCAGGTTCTTCTGGATATGGAGGAATAAGTCTCTTTTTGATCCGCTTTTTGTGTGACCTCCCTCACCAATTTTTCCCATTTTGTCTTTTACAGATCAGATCAGAGCCAAGCTACCGTCGAATTCTGTCCCCACCAAGAACAACTCATCGGCTGGAGTAGACCGCCGCTAGGGTGGGTTAAACTGAATACTGATGGAGCATGCGATTGTGCACAGTCTTCGACTTCAACAGGTGACCTCATTCATGACAGTGACGGCAACTGGCTTGAAGGTTTCACTCAGAACATAGGTTAGTGCCCGGTACTGTCAGCAGAACTCTGGGGAGTCTATACCGGTCTCTTGCTCGCGTGTCATTTGGGCTTTCGCCAGATAGAACTGGAAGTGGACTCGCTTGCGATGTACAAGCTCCTCTCGTCTTCGGACACCCGCTCCCAGACGCTCAACCCAATAGTCACAGGTATCTTAGAACTGTTCACTCAGAACTGGTCTGTAGTTCATCACCACGTAAACCGAGAGAGTAACAAATGCGTGGACTGGCTCGCCACCCAAGTCGCCTTACCTGACGTCAGTGTCACTTATTTTCATTTTACACCTTTAGGGTGTCAACGTATCCTTTTAGAGGATATGTTAGGGATCTGTTTCTCCAAACTTCTTTTGTAATCGGTTTATTCTCTTTCCCTTTATACCAAAAAAAAAATAGCTTTGAGATGCAAGAGAGAAACTCTCTCTTCCTCGAGACACGCATTAGAGCCCCGGCCTTGCAGCACTAATAACAATGATTTCTGCAGCATCATTACTACTACTAGTAAACACAGTTGATAGTTCATCCTTGCCATTTCTACTTATCTATTCTAAGAGAAGAATTGTAGTGTAGTTTCGTATTCAATAAATCATCAAGACCTTGCGATTATCCTTTTATAGGAGACTCTCATCCAATGGGTGCTTCAATGTTCAAGGTGGTGGTCCCATCACATGAAGAAATTTTTGGAACAAAACAAGTGGGGAGACAAAAAGGTAGAAATATATAAAAAAAGGTCACATTTAATATTTACTCATCTTTTTGCTAACAAAATAAATAAAAAATTCTGAAAAACTATTAAAATATTTTATTTTTATGGTATATATGTTGTTCTCAAATAAACTTGAATATTTTTATATATTTTTTACATTTTAGTGATTAAATTTGTATTTTGATTTTTATTTAAAATTAATTTAAGTATTTTACCTAATTTTAAATTATTAACAAGTCAATTAACTGAATTATAGAAATATATATTGATTAAAATTATAAAGGCAGTACGCAATTAAATGAACACGCTAAGGAATCGCCGTGTTTATCACTTCATAGTAAATGGCAGGGTAAGATATAGAAGAGAACAGTTGGAAAAACCGATGAAAACAAGGGCTTGCCGTGTTTATCACTTCATAGTAACATATACTTTGGTGTTCTTTTGTTCCTTGCAAATTCTCCCGCTACCTAGAAAGACAAAATTGTCAACAGTTCATATGTTACTCCACGAAGAATCAGGCTAACACATTAGTATTTTGATCACACTGTAATTTTAAATAAATAAAAGTAAGTTATACAAATTATTAATATAAATATAATTAAAAATTTTAAAATTCTAGAATTTTATCATTCTTGTTAAGTTTTAAGTTTAATTATTATATATTTTTCAAGATAAATTTTAAGAATTTGTATATTTTTATGATTATGCTTTTATAGATTAAGCTTTATAACATATATATCTTGTTTAACTATTTAATAGATGAAGTGATAACAAGGACCGAAAGAATGTAGGTATATTCAAAAAAGTATTGCACCTCGCAGCATCATTCCATACTTGTTCATATGTACTAATTAATCATCTTCCTTCACTTACATCCGAAACATTAAGAGCCAGTTCTTTCTCTTCCATCTATCTCATAGAGAAAGGCTGCTTCAGTATATGCATGTTTCTTTAATTTCTTTTTCTAGGAAGCTATTAGCTTTAATTTATGTTTTCCTATTTTCTTCTTTTAACAAAACTATTAAAAATCGTAACAATTAATGACTTAGCGTTGTTGCTAGGAATTCTCCTTTTATGTTTGTTCAGGACTTACTGTTTCCACTCTTAATTTATATTTGATCGTCACCATTCCGCTTGATCTTGCAAACCCATTTATTACCAATAGACTTTCTTCTTTGCGGTAGTGATATCAGCTCCCATGTCTTATTCTTATACAAAGCTTCAATTTTTTTCGGCATTGTTGTCATCCACTAAGAAGCATCTGAACTAGTTATTGCTTCATGAAGAGTTGATGGCTTTCCGTCCTCAGTTAAAAGACAGTATGCAATATTACTCTCTATAATATAATCTGAGTGCCAGCTCGGTGCTCTTCTCATGCGAGTTGGTCTCTGAGCATTTGGAACATCATATTCAACTAGTACTTGCTCCTTGTGCTCTGGTGCAACTTCAAAAGAATCATTTTAATCAACTTCTCTATCCACTTGTACTGTTGTAGTTTCTGAATTCTCTTATACAGTGCCAACATTTTCTGCTTACTCTTGATCCTTAAGAGTGAGGTGAGAGAGAAAAGAAAGAAAAAGAGATAGACAAAAATATTATGTATATTTTTGTAGGTCTAGTTTCTCCTTTTAATTCTTCAGTTTTTCCAATAGTCAAAGTCTTTTATTTTTGCCTGTGATTTTTACCCTAATTTGGGGTTGTTTCACGTAAAATTTGTATGTTCATTACTATTCTCCCAGTCCTATTTAACTGCGAACCTGCTCTAATCCGGTCAATTTTCACAATAATATTTTGGTTTCTATTCTACCCTTCCTTTAGCTCTATACTCACCTGAAATTTTAGGTGCTTCTTTTAGTATAATTTAATCTTTTTTTATCTGTTAGTGAATATATAAAACTAATTAAGTTAACCTCATACAGCAGCTTAAGCTATTGTGGTGAAGCGATCATTTAACATGGTATTAGAACCTTTGTGACTAAGTGGTCGTCAGTTCAAATCCTAACATCCACCTATTATTCAGCACAAGGTAGAGTGAGCCTATGCAAGTTTTAAACTCAAAGGGCTTTCATTTGAGGTGGTGTGTTAGTGAATATATAAAACCAATTAAGTGTTTATTTAGATGAGCTTATATCAGTAGAGCTTTTTAAGAAGTCAGTTGACTATTTGATTGTCATTTAAAAAAGAACATTTTCGAAAGAGTTTTATACAATAGACTGTTTGGCAACATAAAAATAAAAATATTTTTAATTTTAACTATATTTTTTGTAATAAAAATTATTTATGCATATAAATATTGTTTAAAATATATTAAACAATATGTAAAGTATAATATATTAATTATTATATAATTTTAAACCATATAAAACATAAATAAAATATATCTAATCAAATCTTTTATATAGATTATAATATAAGTAAAACTAGCATCAAACATAAATATTAAAACATATAAAAAAAGTCAAATAATATTATATAAAATTTAAAATACAAGTGAAGATGTGTTTGTAGGTGCTGTGAGAATTATGTGTAAAATATAAAGGTAAAAAAATAAAAAGTAGACTCGTTAATTGATCTGAAAAATCTACCTGAAAAATGCTTTTTTAGAAAGCTCCAAATTTGAGCTTCTCAAAAAGCTGTATTTCAACTTTCAAAAAAGTTGTTTCTGCGAAAAAGTGCTTTTGAATTTTACAACCAAACACTCAGTTTTCTTAAAAACAGCTTTTGAGATGAAAAGAAATGCTTATTCACCTTCTAAAATTTGAACCAAATAACTTATGTTTGAACCAAATATAAGTTATTGTGATGAAACGGTCATTTAACATTATCTTCCAAAAAGGAAAAGGAATGATAAGATTTAAAATCCTAAACACGATGTTATTTTCATGATTTTGATTTTGCTATTATTAAGCATCAATCAAGAATAAATTAAAGAAATATATAATAACATAACATCTAATGTTCACTTCTCTTTTCATCAATAAAATAAATATAAAAATTATTGAAATAAATATTTTTAAATTTTATAGAATTAAAATCTTTTTTGAAAGGTTAAATAATTAAAATCTTTTGACTCCTTAAATTTTATTTTTATGGTATATCCTCAAATAAAACTTTAATATTTTATATCTTTTTTGTATTTTAGTGATTAAGTTTGCATTTTGTTTTTAAATTAATTAATTTCTTATATAGTTTATTTTTAAATAATTATAAAATTCATATTTTATATATAATTTATGAGATAAACAATTTAAGTAATTATATACATATATAGATATATATATGACTATTCTTCAATCAAATCACAGCTTATCATGTTGGATCATTTTAGAAATAATTTGGTAGGTAAAAAGGTACACGAAGACATGGAATAACAGAAGAAAGAGTTAGAAAAATTAGTGAGAAGAAAACAGATAATGGTTGTAGCATATGTGACCCTCCAACAAATATGTTTAATGCCCATATTCGAGCTTGAATTATCACCAAAAGTTGGTTTTTCCGTATCCATCGCATGTGATGTGCAGTAACTCTTTTTCTTAATTGATAGAAAATAAAATTAAAATTAGAGTTATTAAATTAAAATAAATAACTAATTTGATAAAATCAAATTAAAATTGAATATTTTAATTATAATAAATTAATTTTATTTTGTACTAATATATTCTAAATCGCTATCATCATTTATTATAAGGTTAGAATTTATAGTTTTAGTTATTGAGAATCTAAAATTTTAAAAATATTAAATTTTTGTGTAATTTGTTTAACTATAATTACATAATTTTTATTCCTATATAATTTATGAGATAAATAATGAATATATATAAGTCTATAACTTATTATTCTTCAATTAATATATACACATATTTTAATACTTTGATTCTTATACTTTTTAAATATTAAGTTAATACTTTTATTATCTTATTTATTTATAAGTCTAGGTATTTACATTTATTTTTAACATTTTAACATTTTATTATTTTCTTTATATATATGTGTGTGTATGTATGTATATTTACAAGAAGGCGTATGTATGTATGTATATTTACAAGAATGCAATTATTACTTTTTTATAGTACTAAGAAATTTAAGGGAAATCTAATGGTTCCGCGATATGCTATGAAAACAGATTCCCTTTGCCAATTAAGTCACTAATATAAGTTAAAGTCATAAAAAGTTGTAAAAGTTTGTGATCTAGAAGTTACCGTGTGAATCAATTTGATCCATAAAAATGCGGAAGACTTGGAAATTAGAGAAGAACACAGAAAATGTCGAAACATGTGAGACCCTCCAACTAGTGTATTAGGAAGAGAGCAGAGCACCTGAAAAGAGGTAGACTCTGAATAGTTTGGGAAGAAAAGACTCTAACCGGAAGTTAAACCGGTTACATAAAATGTTTAAGGGTTAAAAAATTTAATTGTTATTAGATAATTATAAAATTAGTTAAAGATTAAATAAATTTGAAATTTTGAAATATGAATGAAGAAAATTGTCCGTACTTATTTAAAAATTTAAATTTAAATTAAAAATTAGTTGATTTATAAAATTAATTAATGTACAAATTTGACTTATTAATTAATACATTTATTTATTTTTAATAATATGATTTAGTAAAGTAAACTCAACCAAAAAAATTAAAAATGAATTCAAAAAGTCAATTAATTTAAAAAAATTTATGGTTAAATCGAATGAAATTGTTTAATTTTTAATTAGTTAAAAAAAGACTTAAACTTGAATTCAAGAATATTTTTTTATTAAATAAAAGTAAAGTTACGTGCTATCGAAACTCTTTGGACGTTGCGCGTAGGGACTTTAAGAGATGAAAATAGCAGTAAAGACTAAAGAATAAGATGCAAATTAACTTTTAAATAAAATTTTTAATTTTAAAAAAATTAAAATACTGACTTCTTAATTAGATACTCCGGTCTACGTCTACTCACAAGAAGCTTCGTTGTCAGTCACAATCTCCATAGCCGCAATTTCGGGCTTTTCAGTCACAATCTCCACAGCCGCAACTTCAGGCTCCGTAGCCGCAACTTCAGGCTCCGTATACGTTTCTTTCATGCAAGACTTATAAATAGAGACTCAACTCTCTGTTCCGTCATCATGCTTCACACAAGCTTCACTTTCATTTTTCAGCTCATCAAGCTCCGATCATGCAGGTGAGGGTGGGTCCAGCAGCTGCTGTTGCTCCGTCAGGATGTCGTTCTCAGGTGGAGAAAAAGAACGGTGATCGGAAGTTGCTTCCTCCTCGTCGAGGACAAATCAAGCGCCGGATCTTCGCTTGTTTCTTCAAAAACTTGAAGCTCTTGTGCTCAAAACACGGGAAAACTTCCCGCTAATTCCGTGTACTCGTCCTCGTGTGTGATCATCTAATGCTTAGTAAGTATTCTATATCGTGGGGTGCTGATACATGCAGAGATCAAATCGTTCCTGTATCTTACGTATCGTATATAATGGGGTGCTGATACATGCAGAGATCAAATCGTTGCTTTATCTACATTCGAGGTAGAAAATGTATAATCAAGCCTCAGCGTTAATTATCAAATATAAATTAAATTCTAAAGTTTCAAATAATTTAAATTGCATTATAAAATTTTCAAAATATCTAAAGCAAATTATAAATGTTCAAAAAATTTGGAGAGATTAACTTTTCGTAAATTAATAAGATGTCGGTGTCACAAAATTGGAAAAGTGAGACTTGCTAGTACATAATTAGTTTTTGACTTATCCAAAAAGTACATCTTATTGTCACCTTTTAATAAGACTTACAATTATAAATTTGAAATATTAGCTCTCACTTACTGTACAATCGTCAGACTCACTGTTTTTCTTTTTTGAAATTTAAATAAGGGATTTCATTAAGTAGATAGCAAGACATCAAGTAAACTAGGAGGAGGCAAATTATTCCACACTCCTAAGCCTGCGTTGGAATATACTATCAATAGCCAAAATATGAGCAGCTACGTTCACAAACCTATGGACAAAACTATACTTAGCGATTGGAATCTCGGACAAAAGATATTTATAGTCTTAAATGATTAAACTAAACCCAGAAACATCATCAGAATTGTCATTATTAATGACTTGCGCAACCAGTTGAGAATCAATTTCAAACATCAATCATTGCCAAACCCGTGCCTTGATCCAACTCAGCACTTCATGTATAGCAATGGCCTTTGCAACCTTTGCATTAAAAAAACCTGGATACCGCCATGCACGACTAGCAATAAACGAAGCTCCAGAGTCCCTCACTACACAACCAATACCCATATAACCCGTAGCACTTCCAGTTGAGGTATCAACATTAACCTTAAGCCAATCTTTAGGAAGACATGACCAACATGGATTTTGGTTTACAACTACCGGAGAAATATTTGGCTGAACTCGAATCACCTTCCATGCATGCAAAACATCAGCTGCCAACCTTACAACCAAACCTGGTCCCTATTTTTATGTCGCCAAACCACATCATTCCTATTCACCAAAAGATCCCAGCAAACTATCACAACATTACACGCCTCCTCAGAATTCAATTTAGCAAAAATGTCTCCAAACTAGCCGACAAAGGAAGCTTCATTTGTTGATAGAAAACCCAAACTAGATTGCTGCCATGCACTCACAGCAAAGGGATATTGGACCAGAATATGCAGAATTGTTTTGGAATCACCACCATAAACCGGGCAAACATCCACAAGATCAACGTGTCGAGTTTGTAAAACTCAACGAGTTGGAAAAATATTCATAATCGCCCTCCAAATAAAATTCTGCACCTTTGGTGGAACTGACAGCCGCCAAAGACGAGACCAGAACTTGAAATGAACAATGGAGCTTGCGGTTGTGCAATTAAAATGCGATAAGCACTCTTAAATGTATAGTTGCCCTTAGACCCGTACTTCCAGCATAATCTATCAACAGCAGCAGTAGAACATATAGGAATAGAAAGTATACAACTCCTATCACGTTCATTAAACAGGTCTTGAATCTTCTCAACATTCCATTGCCGTTGACGAATCAAATCAGAGACAAGAGAGAGTTGAGAATCCGCAGGTCTGGGGGAAGAAAAAGGAATTTGAGTCATCCAAAAGCCATGGAGAGTCCCAAATTCTTATTTGTGTGCCTAAACCAATCCACCAATAAATACCCCGATTTAATAAATTCCGGAATTCCCAAATACTACGCCAAACATAGCTGGGATTCGAACCAAGATTTGCATTAAGAAATCCACAATTCGGAGAATACTTTACCTTAAGAACCCTTGCTACCATAGAGTTAGGTTTTGTCAAAAGCTTCCAACCTTGTTTTCCTAACAACGCGATATTAAACTCACGCAATTTTCGAACCCACCAAAGGATTTAGGGGATGTCATATGATCCCAAGCAAGCCAATGAATGCCATGAGAATAATTTGTTCTACTGCCCCACCAATAACGGTTCATAATTCCTTCAATCTCTAAACATAAAGTCTTTGGCAGCAAAAAAAATCTCATTAAGTAATTAAGCAAAGCTTGAAGAATAGTTTTCAACAAAATTTCTTTCCCTGCTCGACATAATGTCTTGTGCTCCCAAGAGTTTAATTTTTCCCATAACCAATATTTAATGTAACTAAAGACCTTCTTCTTGTTGCGGCCTATATGAGATGGCAAACCCAAATAAGTACCTAGGGTATACTTCTCCGTAATTTGTAGCACATAACAAACTTGAGACTGAACTTGATGAGTGGTATTTGCACTAAAAGTGATGGAAGATTTATTGAGATTAATTTGCTGGCCAGATTCATCTTCATACATCTTCAAAACCTGGTTCAAATTATTTGCTTCATCAACATTTGCCTTGAGGAAAACCAAACTATCGTAGACAAAAAAACATACGAGAAACCAAAGGTCCATTTCTAGAAACCCGAAAACTACTCAAACTACCAACCTGAACTGCAGCATTCATAAGCCTAGAGAGACCTTCCGCGCAAATAATAAAAAGATATGGAGACAAAGGATCCCTTGGCGGAGACCCCTAGTCGGAAGGATAGGACTTATCTCTTTATCATTCTGTAGAATCTAGTATTTGACTGAAACCAGGCTTGACATTATAAGAGCAACCACGCATTTGAGAACCCAAATTTAAGAAGCATTCATTGCAAAAACGAACACTCCATACGATCGTAGGCCTTACTTATGTCTAGCTTAATAGTAGCTGCAAAATCTTTACCTCTAGTACACCTATGGAAAGCATGCATAGCCTCAAAATCTACAATATAATTATCCTATATATTCCGTCCTGCCATAAAGGCCCTCTGGCTCATAGAGATAATTAGAGGCAACAAAGACTTCAAACAATTGGCAAACATCTTTGTCACAATCTTCAGGAGCACGTTGCACAAGGCAATCGGCCTCAAATTAGCCATAACTGTAGGAGCTTGCTTCTTTGGAATCAAGACCACTCCTGTTTCATTCAAATATTCTGGAGTATACCGTTGCTGAATAATTGAAATGCAAGTACTAGCAATATCACTGCCAATCAATCCCTAAAACCCTTGATAAAATCCTGGGTCGAAACCATCTAAACCTGAAGCCTTGTCTACTTTCATACTAAAACAGTCTCACACACATCATTAATAGTATATGGAGCAATAAGAAAATCATTTTGCTCCCTTGAGATCAAAGACGAAATCATATTCGAAACAAAAATAGAAGTATGATTATGTGAGGTGAAAACAGAAGTGAAGAAATCTACCATTAAATCGTGGAGGCTCGTGTCCGAGTTGCACTGATTACCATTCTCATCAAGTAGTGAATCAATCTTATTTTTCTGTTGTTGAACAGTAGCTCTCTTGCGGAAAAAGCAGGTGTTTGCATCCCCTTCCCGAAGCCAAAAATCCTTTGCTCGTTGCTTCCAAAAAATCTCCCATTGTAGGAGAATTTCTTGATACCAATTCTGAGCTTCTACAAAACGATTCACATCCGCTAACCATTTGTTGCCCCTAATTGAAACCATAATTGCTAAAGAGTCAGCCAAGTCTCTTTTCTAATAGTTCTAAAGCTCCTTACCCTAATTGAAACCATAATTGCTAAAGAGTCAGCCAAGTCTCTTTTCTAATAGTTCTAAAGCTCCTTACCCTATACGGATAACAAAGCACTGCAACGAGCAAGATGCTCTGAAAGATTCATTTCAGCCCAGCAGGTAGTAACCAATTCCTAATAACCCACTTCTCTATTCCAACCATTCTCAAACAGAAAACTGCAAACATGTGTTCTTAACAAATAACAACGAACCTGTAAAATTAACGGCATGTGATCGGAAGAAGAAGTGTTTAGAGCCATAGCACGCGCCTGTGGAAATTTCAGTCTCCATGAATTCGAGACTAAATGTGATCCAATTTTTCTTCTATTAGGTTCCCACTTACTCTACCATGTTCCCAGGTGAACAAGTATCTAGACTTTGGGAAATCATAAAGTTCAACATTAGAAACTGCATTATGGAAACCCCTTATTAAACGTTCAGGCTGAGCTCGTCCACCTCTCTTTTCTGAAGCCGCTAATATGTCATTGAAATCCCCTAAACATACCCAAGGAAGGTTGCTATGTGACGCTAACATATGAATTAATTGCCAGGATCGTGAACACCTACTTCTATCAGGTTCACCATAGAAATCAGTTATTCGCCAAGAGCCAAGTTGATCCAATTGAACTTCCATATCAATGTACCTGTCAGAAGAACTGATTAAATTAACTAACAAACATCCCTTCCAAAGGAAGGTTAAACCACCACTATGACCAACACTGTCATCATTTAAAAAACCATCGTAATGCAACAAAGATTTTATTTCATCTACTTTACTGGAGTTACAAATAGTTTCGATAAGAAAAATAAATTGTGCCTTTTTATTTCTAACGATCTCCTGTAAGTTCCTTACTGCTCCTGGGTTGCCAAGCCCACGACAGATCCAACTAATGTTAGTCATTCCTGATGGCGGGACTGTGAACCAATATCCGCCAATAACTCGTGTTTTGAATCCGACGTGCTGCCTGTCTCAACATGCTGCTCTTCAACTGGGGTGGTCATAAACAGCTCAGAGCTCATCTGCCTTAGCTTTGGATCAACAATAACAATACCATCGCTCGAATTATTGTTCGAAACCCTACCGTTAAGAGTATTGCTAGCTTCCTTAATCCCCATATTGTCAACAACAACAACTTCTCTAGAACGCTCTGTATGACTATTCACATTAAAATTTTGAAAAGGCCCATGACTACCATCTGCCAACTAGTCTCCACCAGCCAGCATTCACCAATCTTCAACTAGTTCCTACGGTTAGAAGCACATATTTCTGGCCCAAAGTAGGAAAAAACCAATTTCCTTCCTTAGATCGCAATTTCAGTGTTTGACAAATAGGCATTCGGACATCATGTCCATACCTCAATTGCATATAGGAACGATGAAGGCTCTTAAACTTATTTGGGTCGGCATCCAAAAAACCACCCAGTTCATCACCCAACATCTTTGCCACTCGTTCAGTCATAAAACCCTCCTCCAATTTGTGTATCTGAACCTATAAAGGAGTTGTGTACCAAGGAACCTCAGATGGAAGATTAGACCCATCCAATTTGCCAAGAAATAGGAGTTGATTATCAAATGCCCAAGAAGCTATCTCTAACACGTGCTCAAAGTCCACAATATGAAAGAATTGAAAGATATAAAGTCCCTGACCTTCTTCCCCCCACCGACATCCCTATGAAAGGTCTCCAAAGGGAAGCCAAGGTTTGCTTCATAGCCTAGAAGTTAATGGTCTTATCTGTGTAAAAATGTCCAATCAAAAGAAACGATTGTTCAGCAACCACATCTAGACCGCCATCATCCTCAAAAATTATGCCGTCGTCTGCTTCTCCATCAACGGAGAGACTTGCCATCTCTACCGAAATCGGATTGTCGTCAGAAATAACATTAAGTTAGTATTAACATAATATTTATTTTCATTTTATTAAATTTTATCTAATTATAGTCTATTTTAAATATTTTGAAAATATTAAAATTCAGTTTTAATGTTTCAAAACATTCAAGTTTATTATGCACTTTATTGAAAACGACGAGGTCGACAATACATTTTTAGCCAAAATAACATGCCAAATTTGAATAAATTGAATGTTTGGTCGAATTTAGACTAAATAAATAGTTTGACCCAATTTAAATATTTCAAATTAATTTAAATAAAATGACGTTATTTTAATAGAATTTTATAAAATGATGTCGATCTAATTAGTTAGTGAGTAATACAACCCTATTTTATTTGATTTATAAAAATTGATTAATTTACGAAACCAACCGAATAATTAACAAATTGGTCGATTTTTAATAATAGAGATTATTAAAATAAATCGAACCAAAAGATCACTCAATTCAACATTTTTACTAATAAATCGACCAAAGCGATTATATTTTATAATCATTGCAAAAAAAGGCTTAAGTTTGAATTTAAAATCGACCTAAACTTTTTTAAAATGAACCACAAGATATAAATTCTAAACTAACCGAGAACTCGGTTAATTTTGAATTGAATTAAACATATTCAAACTAGATAAGGGCAGTAATGGATCGTTTGCTTTAGCGCAAACTCTGCCTAGGGCTTAATTGGACCCAAGGCAGCCTAGCCCAATCTAGCCCAGGCAACTCGACTATGCTTAGTTCAACCTAATTATTTTTTACAAAAATAACATCAATTTTCTTATAGCTAGTAGGTCTTGCTTAGGCCGAGCCTAAGCAACCGGAACCCTAACCTGACCCTAGGCCAGACTTGAGCCCTGATGCCAATTTACTTTGGACTAGGTTGAGACGGTCGGGCTCAACTCAAGCTTGATTTCCAACTGTAAGACTGGATTTGACTCGATCAGGAACTGTTCAAGAAGGTCAGTCCAGACCTTTACTTCGAGTGGCTCGAACTGGTGGCTGAGACCGCTTCTTTAAAGTAGAGTGCAGACCACCGTTTTTAACACTTGAGAGTTTCTACCGTTTTTTTCGTTAGGCTCAATAATCTGTTTGGTTCCCGAGAAAATTCTAAAATTTTCGTTTACGACGTCCCTCAGTTTTCCGACTTAACCGGGACCACTTCGGTTTATTCACTAACAAGTAATTCTTCTTCTCTTTTCTGAACCGGTTTTTTGTTTTCTGGGTTATCTTCCTTTTCTCTTCATCTGTTTCAATATCCCCTCATTTTCTCGTTAGATAAATGGGAGGAATCGACAGTCATTTCCCAGCTTGCTTTTTGATTTTCTTGTTAATTGTGTATGCAAATGCATAAAAATCCTTTTCATGCGACAAAGTATGTGACTTTGAGATTACTGATTCTATTGAATCGAAGCAGATAATGGTCTTTGAAAAATTTGAACCAATCTTTGGCGAACCAAAAGCCGAGTGGGCCAAGAACTCGGATTCAAGTTCTTTTCCATTGCGGCGATTCTTGATGCATGTTTTTGCTCAGGATTACTACAGTCTCAAAGTTCATGTCACTGATTTCTACTCCAGCACCTTCGAGGCCGTCAAATCGGTGGACCAACTCGAGGACATGGTCAGTTCAAAGCTTTTCTTTACAATCCATCTTGCTTTAACTTTTTTTTATATTACTTTGTTGCTATCTCTACTCCTTTGGGAGCTTTTCTCCTAAATTTTCTGGAAAAATCTTCCTTTTTATATTCTTTGGGCAAATTCTAATTCACAGCATTTATTCAATAAACAGTGCCATGAATAAAGTAGCTAGCTTATGAACTAATGCTTAGGCTTTGATTAGATGAGTTTGAAGGTAGCGATTAGAATCAATCCTTTGTTAAAGAAGCACTTGTGGAGCCAAGCTCTTGAACTTTTAATTAGAGTCGGCCCTAAATTAATCATTCTGTTCACGTTGCTTAGTTATGTTGTAGTCCTTTGTGATTCTAGATAATGGGCAATGATAAGTAGCTTTCTATGTGCTGAAGCAATGACCACTATGAATTCACTGTGTATAGAGGGACAGCACTGGAATTGGAGGTTCATGGTCTGAGTTTGTTGACTACATCATAGCTTCCATTAGATCTGAAGATGTAAAGCTTGTTCTTGATGGACGCTCAAATCTAGATGGTAACTTATTTTCCCCATCCTAGAAGCAAAATCGAGAACACTGGTCTATCTGTTCAATTTTGCTGGTGACGTTTATTTGGTGTTTAGGCTATGTAATGCCATTCCCACTGGGTAGGATGTAGAGTATTTGAATTCTTTTTTCTGTTGGAATCCCTTGCTATGAAAGTAATTGGTAACTGGGTGGGAGATGGGGGATGGGGGAAAAGGGAAGTTGCTCAAGTTAATATATGCTTTGTTATTACACCATATTTCAACTAATGCGTGTTTAAATATGATCGCTTCTTTGCATGATATCAGGGATGGGGGAAAAGGGAAGTTGCTCAAGTTAATATATGCTTTGTTATTACAGCATATTTCAACCAATGTGTGTTTAAGTATGATTGCTTCTTTGCATGATATCGGGGATGGGGAAAAGGGAAGTTGCTCAAGTTAATATATGCTTTGTTATGACATCATATTTCAACTAATGTGTGTTTAAATATGATTGCTTCTTTGCATGATATCATAAACCTATCGTGTATGTTATTATTTTACACTTCTGAAATTTTTGCATCCTTGATAACTACCAATCAATTAAATATCTGCAATATCTGCTTTACATACAAATGACAGAAATATAGTTGAACGGATAACTGAAAAGAGTTTTTGTCTTAGTTGGAGTAAGTTAAAATGTGATATTTAGAACTTGTAAAGAATAACTGGGTGGTGATTTGGTGCTGAATCAATTTCATCGTAAAAGTTCATAGTCTTACATTGCTTTTTTTGAATTATTTATTGATTAAGAGCATTGAGGACTAAACTCATTTGATACGTTCCTTAAATCCCATGTTTCAGGTGCTGCACATGCCAAATTAGTTGCACAGAAATCCAAAGGAATGCCTGTAATTACAATCTCTTTCACAAAAGTAGCAGGGCCAGCTGCTAGTGATGCTATGGCAGCTATGTCTTTTGGGTTATACAACACATTGAAAGGAATGCAAAAATCGGTATCACAAGGTCATTCTTAGTGTACTAAATTGCAGTTGCTTTCTTCTCCACATACAAGTATTAGGTTTTTTGCTCTTCCTTTTTTCTTTTTTGAATTCCAGTCATTCTTTCTATCTCTGTTGCTTGTGTCTGACATATTCTGAGCAACCATAAGAGAAAAGAAGAGATACCAAGTAGTCGTACCTTATTGGTGTCCAAATTCATGCAAAGTGTACGATTAATCTCGACTGGGTTTATGTAATTGACTTGAGGAAATAATCAAGTTAAACAAATCTGATATGGATGCAATCTTCACTAAGGCTCAAATTATTCGACAAAAAGAAAGAAACTATGAAGTATGCCATGAAGGAGTTTTAGATTAGTGTTCAAAAACTAATATTTTTCAAATATATTCTTCAAGAAATATGCCAATCTAATTATTACCAGATTAATGGATATCCTGTAAATTTTAAGACACTTATAGTCTTACACTAAGTTGATTAGTGTTCAAGAACTAATATTTTTCAAATACTTTCTTCAAGAAATATGCCAATCCAATTATTACCAGATTAATGGATATCCTGTAATTTTTAGATTACACTTTTAGTCTTACACTAGGTTAGAAGACAATTTGCTATGCTCTTGCTTTTCTAACTTTTTATTTGTAATACGTGGTTTTACATGTAAAAGTGGCCTAATTCTGAAATTAACTGAGCCATTTCTTTGATTGGTGTTCAGGGGAAGAGCACTCTTCAGATTTGAGAAAAGTGATACCTGCGGAAAAGGTAGGTTTTGACTGTAGCCAACTGTAGAACAATAATCAGTTTAAGGTTTGATTGTTATGAATATTCATTCAAGTTGTCTGTCTTGAGCATCACCTTAGCAGTAATAGTTTGAATATTCTGTCCGATATCAAGCTTTCTGCATCCAATTCATATTTATGTTTTCTCTTGGTTATGATCTAACTATGCTAGAACCAATCATAATATGGTTATCTTAGCAAGAATGGATGTAATTAATTAATACCTTATCTCATCAAATATTGTTATATAAATTATGTTGTGTCATATGGATAATAGATTTATATATATAATACTGCCCTCCTTATGGTGGCTCCAGGAGTTCCAGTGATAGTGACCTTATTGTAAATGTGAAACAAAAGGTAAGAGTATAATTTTGAGAGTTGAGATTGAAAGGGATTCATGATTGGAAATTAAATGAGGTTCTAACTGGGTTTAACTTGGCATAGCTATAGAAATATATCACCGATGAGCTAATCTGGACTCTCTTGTCAGGAGAGGAAAGAAAATATCGAGGCCCAATCTGAAAAGAGACATGAGATAGAAAAGATGAATTGGTCATCTAAAGCAGCTGACTCAGCTTCTGTGGCCAGCAATAGCTCACATGATTCTCCTGGTATGATTTTTTCTTCCTGCTGCATAGATTTGATGATTTTTAACCAGCCTTGGCAGTTTGTTTTACAAGCTGGAGAATCCAATATATTTCATTTAGGATGATTAGCTAGGAAAACATTTGCTAAATCTAATAAATATGTTGATTGCATATCATAGTACACTGCAAAACTGAATTTAAGGAAC
>JAOQMR010000211.1:28459571-28471800 GCA_027563865.1 Erythroxylum pelleterianum | reverse complement strand
TTGAGAGTCTCTTAATAGGGATACACATCCATATATTTTTCATAGGATTGTAATATTTAGTGTCACAAAATGAAGGTCGTGATGTATTTGAGAATTTACAGTTTTGTCCGGTAACATAAACCACAAAAGACTTAGCAACTTTTGTTAAATTTGCTGGCCTCTTGTGAGTGAATTCTTCAGTCTAATGTGGTTGAATGGCAGGACCCTAAGGAGTGGCCTCTAGTGGAGCCATTGTTTTCTTATGGAAGAGGGAGGGAGAGATTAGGGGCAAGGCATATCAGCCTTATCCATGGAAATGGTCTAACTGATGTTGTCATCACAGGTATTTTTGGCCTCTCATCTTGATTCTAAGAGTCATGCCAATTATGTCCACAAGTTTCTGATTATTTGCTAAAAGTTTATGGGAAGAATTCGTCACATAGATTAAAATTATTAAGTTTCAATACTACATTTTGGAGTTGTGAATAGACAAAAAACTCGATTTGTATGGTAACTGGACAATATAAGGAGATAAATGATAGTTTTCAAAGTATAAGAATTGAGATAAAAAGAATCGGATCACACTAATGACTTTGTTAATGGATATTGGAGGGTGTTTCTTTCAAATTTTATGTTGGCACATATATTCATTCCTCTTACATTTGTACTGGTATATATTCATTCCTCTTTTAGCTAGCCTCCTTTATATAAACAACAACAACAAAAACGTCTCAGTAGGAATCTTGGTGAGATGCGGGGTCTGGGAGCTAGCTTCCTTTTGTACGATTCCTTTATATTAAGATAGCTTCTGTATATGGAAGTAGGAAAGAGGCATCTCCATTTTTAATTTTTCAAGCAGAAACCACATGTCATTGGTTGTAGCCTTCATATATTTTACTATAGTTGACCTACAGAGAGTTTCATTATAAGCCTCCTAATTCATATCATGTTTCTATTGTTCTTATGGTTGGTATGAAATTAATATATCAATGTTCTTCCTAGGTCCGAACTGGAACTGCAATTGTGGATCAGAATTTAAAATTCATGCTATTAATAATTCAAGAACATTGATCAGATTCTATTCTTTTTGCAGGAAAAAATGGAACAATCGATGGTCAAGGGAGGATGTGGTGGGAGTTATGGTGGAACAGAACATTGGACCACACGAGAGGCCATCTCGTAGAACTGATGAACTCCCAGAACATTTTTATCTCAAACCTCACCTTCCGCAATTCTCCTTTCTGGACTATACATCCTGTTTACTGCAGGTTTCTCCTCCATCTTTATCCTTTCCAAAAGCTTTTGCAGTAAATCAATTTTCTGGTTGGAAAGTTTAAGATGTCTCTTTAAAACAAGTCAGGTCCTTGCATCATTCCAAGTTGAATCAACTTATGAACTGTGTCTTGTTTTAACATTCCCAAATCACATTATTTTATGCCAATGAACTCTGTGCTTTGTTCCAGTAATGTTGTTGTTAAAGACATGACAATCTTGGCTCCGTTGAATGCTCCAAACACTGATGGTATAGATCCAGGTACCTGTTTAATCTTTCCATCTGCTTCTCTTGTTCTTTCAACACTAAAGTTCAATGAAGCAAGAATTACAAGTTAGACTAATGTTTATATGCAGATTCAAGCACCAATGTATGTATCGAAGACTGTTACATTGAAAGTGGGGATGATCTTGTGGCAGTGAAGAGTGGTTGGGACCAATATGGTATTAAAATGGCTCGTCCAAGCTCTAACGTCATAGTGAGAAGAGTTTCAGGCACCACCCCGACTTGTTCGGGAGTTGGAATCGGTAGCGAGATGTCTGGAGGAGTATTTAATGTAACTGTTGAAGATATGCATGTTTGGGATTCAGCTGCTGGAGTTAGAATAAAAACTGATAAAGGAAGAGGAGGATATATAGTAAATATCACAATAACAAACATAAGAATGGAGAGAGTCAAGATTCCTTTGAGGTTCAGCAGAGGCGCTAACGATCACCCCGATGAATATTGGGATCCAAATGCAGTTCCAAACGTGAAGGGTATTTTCTTTAGTAATGTGGTTAGTCTGAATTCATCAAAAGCCCCATCAATCCAGGGAATAGAGGAATCGCCATTTGCTGGTATATGCATGAAGAACGTTAGCCTACTGGGCCTGCAGTCATCCGCAGCATGGCATTGTGAATTCGTCTCCGGATTTGCGGAAAATGTATCTCCAATGCCATGTCCGGAATTGAAGAACAATGTATCTTCATCCTGTTGAGGAATTTGGTCACAGGGATTTGGAATTTGCAGCATCTTCAAAGGATCACTCCAGTTGCTTCCAGTTTAACAGGTCAAACTGAAGCCAATTTAATGTAGAAGGACCTGATCAGAATTGAGAGTTGCATTATATATTTCTGCACCAAGAAGGCCATTCTTTGCAGTTTCAAGACTGATGTCTTTGACAGATATTGACTGCCTTGTGGAGCTTTCACTTGCCTTCAGGGCATCGACCTTCTGCTCGGAGAATTTCCTTACTCTGATATGTTGGCTTTGTAGTTTCAATGATCTTTGAATGTAAAGGAGGAGATTGGAGAAAGAAAAGTCAGATTACCATCTGGAATTGTTATGTTTGAGTTCTTCATTTTATAGGCAATTTACCGCATATTCTGTCCATCCTACAGGCACCTGAATTGAAGACTTTATTGTCAGAACTCTTGCATGGCCAGGAATGCTACATGGTCATTTCTTTTTGTTGATATTGGTGAAGTGCACATTGGATAAATCGCTATTCTTTGAGTGCGTACTAGATAAATCATCGATCGAGTGCACGTAATAGCATGCAACTTCTTGGATTAGAAGGCTTTCTGGGAGGCTAACTTCAACATTTATACTTCAGAATCAACTCGGAACACATTCCTCCAGATGGTGAAACCGATTCATAGGAGGGCATAGCATCAAGAAATTAATGATCTATTGATAAAAATCTGCAATCCCATTAGCTTGTTAACTATAAATGTTCATATCTCTGTTGGGTGAAATAACTTTTGGCAATATCCTGATAATGTTGTTACTTTTCACGAAACTGGTTCTCTATCTGCAGCAGGTTTCTTACTTTGTTTCACATGTTATTACTCAATGACACAAAGTAATTCAAGCATCAGAAGAATCAAGAGAGAGATGGAGAGGATTGATACACCAAGAAATTAGATATAATCAGAAGCCAATTCCATTGGAACATAGATACAGGTTTTGAAAGATTAGACACTGGAAGAGATAAAAGTTGCCCATTTCACCATTTCCAGAAAACATTGGAGCCGCACTTGTATTTGTCCTTCCCTTCGCATTCCAAAGCCAAATCTTCAGATAAGAATGGAACTCTCTGTAACAATCAAAGCAAAATCCATGAAGTTTTTAAACAAAACCAACAAAATCAACTTGACTAAAACTTGTATTGTGTAATAAAGTCTGAACCTTTTGCTTGGCAAGATCTTGGCAACCAGTAAAGTTCTCAGGGAACTTGCAGGATCCAAATTCAACTGTATATGCTCTGGCAAAGTTTGCACCACTTGTGGCCAATCTCTTCTTGTCATTCAATTCCTACCAAACCAGCAATCCACATTTGACTTAAAAGAATCAAGGAAATAAAGAAACATGAACTGTACAGATTGATTACCTTGTTGGCTTTGCTTTTTTCAAGGTAATCTTCAATGACCCCAGCATTAGCAGAAGCTGAAGTGAAAAGGGTGACTGCAAGATAAAGCATAGCTGCTCTCCTTCCTTCATTTCCCTTGGATTCTTTACTCACTTGGGCTCTGATCACTGGCAACTTAGGACCAGACACAACAGGAGATGCCACTGAAGGTATTGAAATAATCTTTGCATTGAGCTCTGATGATCCAGTCCCTGAGATGGCATAGTTGCAAGCCAAAACGCTGGAGTTCATAGTTGCCATTGATCCAAGCAATTGTTTAATTTTCCTGCTGTCTCTTTCCTCAGTAAACCTGGGACTAATGGTAAAGACTAACGAGAGCGTGGACCGTTGAGTATAGCGAAGGAGATGATGTGGAAGATGGATTGATTGTGTTGGATAAGGACTTGTGGTTGGGTTGTGGATAAGGTAAGATTGCTTCACTCCTATTGGCAAATTATAATTGGTTCTTGCTTGTTTTGAGCAGTTCTGGCGTGTGGTGTGTTGGGGTTTTGGACCCACTTTGAAATCAAAGTGTGTACATGGTATACATTTAGAGGTTTGGTATTATTATTGTTTTTGTTTTGATATCTTGTAATTACTATTTCTTTTGCATATATTAAATTAACCACAATATTAATAATTTACTCATCAAATAGTGTGACTAAATTTATATTACGACTCAATCTTGTCACCGATATGAATATTTTTCCAAGTTGTCAAGGAGGTGATGACCATTTAATAAGAAAGTATTCATACAAGAAGGTGAAGAAACAAGCAACTTTGTTTGAACATTACACAATCCAAGTCCTCGGAGAAAAATTGAATTTTTGATAAATGAGGAGCATAGGCTTATGTACATACAGTACAACAACTATATAACGAAAATAATGAACCAATATACTGAAAAAAATGCCTTTTAGTTTGAAGCAGATTCAGGAGGGCCACCTGAATGCGAATGAAAATATTATTCAGCTCTGAATCCAATTTTCACAGCATCCCTCCCAGCAATTTTCAGAGTTAGATATGACCTTGACTAAAAAGGGCACCCATTTTGGTGAAGCCTATATTCATCTTTGGTCAAAAGAACTAAGATCAGGATTCAGGAGACTTAACATTGGCGGAAGTTGGATGATGAACAACTTCACAGGTTCAGGGACTCTAAATCAGTGAAGAAATCCTAAACCTGAAACAGTTCAAGCTACCATGTCAATCTTGACAACCTTTTACGCTTCCTACTTTTGCCTGCAACAGTGTTCTTTGAACCACTCCTGGAAGTAGATGGAAGAGCCTGAATTGATGACGGTATGCCAACTGATGTTCTGCCTTTCTTACACATCCATTTCAGTGCCATCGTATTATTCACCACTGTCCCTATATCTGTTGAACTATTCAGTTCCACAATTTGTTTAATCTGATCAAGCATCTGATGAGTCCAAGCCATCGACAAATCTAAAGACATCGAATCATCCATTGGTTTTCTCCATAGATCTGTTAATATCGCTTTATACGACTGGAACGACATGGAAGGCTGAGAATGTTGCCGCTGGTCACAGAGCATATTGACTTTAATGACATGCTTGCAAATGTTACCTTGCAATGACCATGAGCAATCACAGAAAGCAAATTCCGAACCGGGATTCCATACCATATGTGTCAAATTGCTGTCTTTTTGACTCTGGACTTTAGCAAAGATGTGATCCTTATCATCAAAGGTGACAGCCAAATCTGGAATTTGCACCGCACGGTGCCAAGATGTAGAAGCTATATATTCCTCCTTAACATTTTGAAAAGAATCGCTTTCGTCTGCATACCGATCAAGCCAGTAACTTGAATGCAATTCAGTTGTTAGTTTATGCACTAACCAATCAACTCTCTGGAGGGCACCAAGATGTGAATCATCAAATAGCTTTGCCTTCAGCTTTACATGATAGGCTTCTATAGCACCTGATGCTTCTTGGCTTGCAAGTGGAAGACTAACGATTGTTGAAAGCCACATTTCTGTTAAAGAAGCAACATATACACAAACTATTAGAAATGAAATACTTCGTGACTTGACAAGATGCAAGTATGGATGTCTACTATTACAACCCAAGAGAAAAGAGGACTAACCAAGCTTGGGCATCCAAGTGGCTCTAAAATATTCCATAAATGAAGTTTGATCAACAAAATCACGAGTTAATTCTTGCAATGCAGCTGAGGTATCAACTCCACGCCATATGCTGTACACTATATCTCCCAGACACTTGAAAACTTCTCGCTCAACTTCAAGATTATCACATCTTTTCACAATATTTTTCAGCCATGATCTACGAATTCGCCAAAGGGAAAACAACACAGGGCAACCAAATGTATCCCTGTAGAGCAAGTAAAAGTCAGATGTAAGAACACACTCCATAGTTACACATCCTTAACTCAAAACTAAATTCCAAGCAAGTCTATGTATGCCTTATAGGATCAATCTCTGCTGCAGCATCATCAACAAGGAAACCACTGATTCTCCATCCAGGCTCCACACTTGAAGCCCGATCAAGTAGAGACTTCATCCACTTAGTGACGTCTGGCTTTGCAAAGCTGCGTGTTATGACCCAAGCAACAGGGAGAGCATGATGCCTTGAATCAAATACAAGAAGTGTGGACAATGGGTACTGCAATCACAAAAGATAATGATGTTAGGTTCTATTAAATATGATTTTAAAAAAGCATTTATAAGTGGGAATTAGCAAACATGTACCTTC
Organism: Erythroxylum pelleterianum; assembly: GCA_027563865.1. Lineage (NCBI taxonomy): Eukaryota > Viridiplantae > Streptophyta > Magnoliopsida > Malpighiales > Erythroxylaceae > Erythroxylum > Erythroxylum pelleterianum. The sequence continues at coordinate 28,465,421 of JAOQMR010000211.1, read as the reverse complement.
AATCTCTTAATGCCAAATGTTGAATCAGCTGCCATGAGACTGTGATGCCCAAAACGAATCATTTGCTGCAACTGCCACTCTGTTTGAATGCCTAGAATAAAAGGGTCCTCTTCTGAAGAATCCTGATAAAAGAAAATGGATTTCTTGTTGCGCTCAACCCACATCCTGATGCTTGCTTGATCATCCAAATCCAACTCATGGGTGGATCGTTTTATAATCATCCCAAGTTTTTGAACATATTGTGAAGCAAGGCTATTAACTTTGGCATCAGAACCACAATATCTTTGGATCCCCTCAATGTGTTTTTCTAGCACATTCTCCTCAGGAATTCCAAGATAGATCATAGACATTGTTTGCTGTTGAATTTCATTGCAGATGTATGGAATTTTCTTGGCCCCAGGGCCAATGGCATCTCGGTCAAGGGGGCCATGGCAGACAAAACCAGACTTGTTTACATGACGCCTGTCATTATATATAAGAAGAGCAAGGGAAGGACGAGCATATAGACGCTTCACTACAAAATGGCAGGTACATCCACGCATGGATTGAGGTCTAGCAGCACGATTTCGGGTGTTAAGCCGATATCTTCGACTGGGTAATATTTCTCCACCTTCTCCGTAGTTTTCAGGACCAAATGAACACCAATACCTTAACAAAGTGATTAGAGAATCTTAGTTCAAGCACAAAACTCTGGTAAACGATCGATAACTGTAGTAAAGATAAGATAAATATCCATCTAAAAAGATCAAATGATAAATTAAACAACTGATTTAACAGTTGGAAAAAAATAAATTTATTTGAAGAATGGGTACAGACAGAAATAACATTAAATGTTAGGATCCATTTATAAAATTGTGCTTAATCAAGACTATAGAATTGATGACAAGGCATACTAATATAAACTATGTTCTTTATCATCTTCTTCTTTTTCTTTATATCATTTATTGCATCTCTAGTGACCAGTCTCCACTTTAAACATGAAATCTATATAAGAAATGGTCATGATAATCATACAAGTACAAGCATGCAAAAAAGCGTCGACTACCATTGAGAAAAAAACTGTCGTATATTTAGAGCCTTACAGCTTGTACTCCAAATAGTCATCATCCTTGTACTCCTTCAAGCTGCCAAATGATCTTTTTCTTCCCCTTTCAATATGAAACCTAGTTGGGCATTCCACATTAGAGCACTCCCCAATAATAAATGAGTCAACTCGTTCATACGAAATGATTGCTATATCGTCATGGTATTCAGCTGTGCCAAACTTGGTCCAAGTTAAATCAGCAGAAGAGAACTCCTCCAGTGGAGGATCTTGCACAGGGACATCACCTAAAGATTCAATTATGTCCATCCTCACTGTATCACAGCTACTTGGTATCCCATCAAAATCATCTCAAATTTACAGGCATGTTGTACCTGCAGCAAATTCTTCACATAAGGATTATAACCACAAAACAGAACAGAAGTCCTCCGAAAGAAAGAAGCAGAATGCAGAGTATCATAAACTTAAACTAAACATCAGCTGCAAGTTTCTCACCTGTTTTAGTGAACACTAAAAGAGCAGAAACAATCGAAAGCAAAGCAAATATCAAAAGCTGAACTTCACAGCCATAATCAAAGAGCAAAAAGAACTAAAAGAAAAGCTTAACACGCTCGAGATTCGAATTAGAAGGTGCCCACAAACTAAACGCGTCATTTCGGGTACATCTTATGAATCAAAATGCATTCTCTAAATTAAATTTCTTAGCTTTTGGCACAGACACACATGTATCTCCATCTCAACATCAAAGGCAATTCAACAAAAGCTTAACAGAAGTATATGCAGAAACTTGGGCAAGATTGAGCCCATACTCAAGAGCCGGAGCAAGGCGATGGAGACGGCGACGCTGGCGGCGGCGGTAACGACCAAAAACAGGTGACAACTAAGAGGGAGCTACATTAGGATATTCTTTTTTATAAGCTAAAGAGTTACGCTTACACATTCCATTCGATTCAAGCCCAAACGGCGTCGATATAGCCATCACCGTTTTCCCAAAGTTTAATTAATTAATTAAAGTTTTTCTGTTCTTAAATTATTTTTGGTTAAAATCTAAAAATTTTATAATTATACAAGTTTGGTTATTAAGTGCATTATTAACATGTAATTAGTAATTAGTTGATAGTAAATAAGGGAGATGTTTAAATTAAATATTGTGTTATAGTTAAAATTTTTGTAATTATTTTAGTTTAGTTATAACTTATTATTGTTTTGAATTTATTCTTAAAATTAGTAATTTGAGTAAAATCGAAATTTCCTTACAATAACATAAATAACTAATCTAGAAGTATTTATTAAATAGTTTTTAAGGTGTGGATTGCAAAAAAGAAAAAGGGAAAATATGAATCAATTGAAAAAAAAGTGAATTTTAAACATTTATGAAGGACAAAACAAAATTCATAAATTGGACTTTTAACTTTTATTCTTAGGAGGCAAAACAATTAATTAGCTGACCATGTTTAGTTAAATAATATATTTTCATGCTTATATAATAACTTTTCATACTTATATATATTGTCATATATAGATAATAGCCAACATTTGAAAAAATAATGAAAATAGTATTAATGATGAAGATTTGATTTTCATTTTGTAAATAATTTTATATTTAATTCAAATTTAAATTATATTCAAATTATTGAATTTCTATAATTTAAAATTTTAATTTTTAAAACAATTAAATATAAATTTAACTGAAATTCAATTATTTTAAATTTTAGGACGAACCGGATTAAATTTAGGCTAAATACTAATTCTGAATAAAAAGACAAGCATAAATTGTAATTAAATAGCCTCAATTTATAAGATTTAAGTTGATATCTACAACCAAAATAACCATAATCATACAGAATGGAAACATGTCTATATTTTCTTCACAAGAGCTATTACATGCTGCCTATATTCATGTGCACCATATTCCGATCGAAACATATCAACTAATTTCAACTAACCAACAAAAAGGATGTATCTCTATCACCATAGATTCATAGACTCTACACTTTGAACCAAGGTTTCAAATTATATCGCGATCATAAACAATTTATAATAATTAATAATAATACGATAATATAATTACCAAAAGATAAGAACACAAATTATAATAACAATTCAATTTAATTTAAAATCTTACATTGAATTAACTAGCCATTGTAGTATGTTCACAATATCTTCGATGGTTATGGATCATCAAGGATGGTTCAAGTTTAAGGTACGTACCTTTCTCTAGGTAAAGCATAAAATCAGCCAACAGTTCTTCCTAGCCTAGCTTAGAGATCATAGGATGATCTAAATGTACTATACATCCATGCATGAGGAGGCGCAGTATATACGTAAAACAAACTAGAACTTCTGAATTCAAAGACAAGACAAGACATTTAATGAAATTCTGAAGATGCAAAAATGTTCTGAAATCACAAAGAAATTGGAACTAGCTTTGTCCTCCTAGCTAGCTAGCTAGCTAATTTATTTGTATAACAAACAGGATTCTGAAAGTGAACAAAGAAGAACATATTCATGAAAGATTCTGCACTATCAACTAATTCCCACTCCCAGAAAATCTATGAATGGAACTTCCTGTTGTGTGATTTTGTTATGATCATCCCCTTGTTCTTGCTCCGAAGACACTGGAGATATCTCCTTTCTTCCATAGCAATCATCATAACTAGCGATCGATGCAAAGGGGTTCTCAGAACTGAGCAGATGGGGTCTGAAATGGAAACCAAGTAAGGAAGAATTGTTGTTGTCATGATCATAAGGTTCGTTCATTTGCAGACATCTCTTTGAATCAAAACCTAATGACTCGTTAGTAACAATGGAGGCACTATGAGTCCAGGAAGGTGAGTGACATGAAGAGATCAATATCTTACTATTTCGTAACCCTACCCTAGAGATATCAGACCCAACTCCTCCTCCTAACTTGCTTCCTGAATCGGCGTTTTGGTTTGGCTCATCGGACCGAAGATGTCGTGAACTTCTCTTAGCAGAAAAAGATGAAACAGCCATGCCTTGACGCTTCATTCTAGCCACCATAACATGGTAATGATTCTTCACAGAGTTGTCTGTCCTACCAGGGAAGAGTCTGGCTATGGAAGCCCATCTGTTTCCTTGCAGCTTATGAGCATTCCATAACCTTTTTTCTTCTTCTTCTGTGAATTCCCTCTTGTTGATGTTGGGATCAAGTTGGTTGTACCATCTCAATCTGCAACTTTTCCCTGCAAAATTAACGTGAAACCAAAAAGATAGAGAAATTTAGAGAAAAGCCCATTTCTTAGAACATAAGCAAGTATCAAGCAAGCTATAGTGAGAGATACAAAAAAAATGAAGACTATCAACATCTTTAGCTTACAATTAAGTACCTGATCTTCCTGGAAGATGCTCGGCGATGAAGTTCCAGTTTTGTGGACCGTATTGATCAACAAGTTGCCGAAGTTTCTCGTCTTCAGATGGCCGCCAGTGACCTCTGCTAAGACTACCAATCTTCCCACCATCACTACTAGAGCGACTACCTATATTAGTCTCCATAAATTCCTGTATATATGGAGAGAAAGATGGAGTTTAGATTCAGAAAAACAAAGAGAGCCACCATATACGAGAAGGGTAATCTAGATCAGCTGAGAACTCATGAGAAGAAAGGAAAGAATAGTGAGTAATTGGAAAGGAATTGATCTGGTTCTAGGGTTTGTGGATGGGAAGTCACTTTTCTCTTGTCTACCAGATATCATATATGACATATTGATCAAGAAATGTATTCTTAAACTATATATATATATATTATTGATCAAGGTATTAAATTATAATAATATATATTACATCACACTGTTATTAACAATTATAATTATAATAATATATATTACATCACAATGTTATTAACAATTATATATAACATGAGTGTAATTTGTATTAGTTCGAACTTTAAAAAATTTACAACAAGTTGTTTTAATTTTCAATATTTTGTGAAAATAATCTGAACGTTAAACTTTTTATTAATGTGGATGACGTATTAAGTGATATTAAATTAATATTTTTACTACATGGCTATCTATTTGTTTATGTAATAATACCCAACACCCTAAAATAATTATGAAGTAAAACCTACAAATAAGTGTGTAATTATTTTAGAATTTTTTGATTTTTTTAATTTACTAAATAATAAAATTCACTCGCAGCACAAATATAATATGTGACTGTTTCGAAACAAAAATATTAATTTGACATGATCGCCTATCATTCACATGAACACGTGAACAAAAAATTTAACGTTAGGTTATTTTTATTAAAAATTGAAAATTGACGTATTTCAACACTACTTTTTAAAGTTTTAACTAATATTTTAAATTTGAATAAAATTTAAGATTTTTATAATTAATCCATATAATTATAATAAATAAAAGCAATGATATGAATTTATAAACCACAATTTAAGACCGTATTATTAATTTTAAGATAACAAATTATGTCCATCAAATCACTTACTACTTATTCTTGAGCCTCTTGAGTTAACATATAATTAAAGAGATTAATAGCTTCTTCACATGATTCATGATAATTGAAATTTCTTGTGAAAATTTTCCAGTTTCATATGGATATATCTCTTTATCTCTTTCACACTTATCGATGAGTTTTAGACAATTAGATGATCATGTAATTATATGCTCGTACATAAAAAGGGTTATCCTACATGTATGTATTAAAGGTAACTAATCATCTTGGGACTGACTTGGCAGAAATTCCAGATTAATTTGGAATGCCATTTTCATTTGCCACCCTCTTCTAAGACATGAATATGATAGTGAAATGACTGAATATTCATAAGT
>JAOQMR010000211.1:28343480-28353993 GCA_027563865.1 Erythroxylum pelleterianum | reverse complement strand
AACATGTCTACCTGTCTGCCTGGTCACCCTGCTCAAGAGCTTGACAATAGCGTTTGTAGTACTGATCATAAAAGCTGGCAATTTCCCGTGCATCAGTCTTTTTAACCCGAGAGGCAAGACTCGAAGCATTGTCCTGAAGTCAACATAAACCGAGTTCAACATTAAAGGACTGGACGAAATAGATGCTCAATCTTGGGATAACTATTTAGCACAGTCTAATTATACTCGAATTTCAGAAACAATCATTTCCGTGGAAGAAAAGAACTCAAGACGTGTACGTTATTAAATTGACCATACACAAGATCATTGACACAGAGTGGCACAAACGCCCATTCAACGACTATTGCCGCAATGGAAGGACGTTGGACCTATACTTTCATGTTCTTCCATTTTCATTCTATGTATACTGTTTGTCCATTAATGGTGGCAATTTCCTTGCAAAACGTTCTCAACATTGTTATCGATACATGAATCAAGGTTGATAATGGAATGACTTTATCTTCATGAAACCAAAAGAATCATAATAAAAATGATTAATAAATGACAACTGACAAGTTTTTACTTGCTTTTATAGACCAATTTTCTTAAAGAAATCTTAAGAATTTTTACTACTTTAGAACATTATGACATGAGTAAGTACTAACCTACATCGCCTTTCTGAACAGAACCTCTTTCACTACCTTAATTCTCTATGATAGATTCAAGTGTTCTTAATTGTCGTAAGTTAGCATACAATCATCATTTCATGGGAATCCCGAGTGTTAATGGAATTAATATAAATTATGACGAAATTAAATACCCTTTCCAATCTTTGCAATAAAGATGTTTTGAACTGCCTGACACCACGACCGCTGGAATTCGGATCCAACCTATGCGCTTTTTCAAAAGCATAAAATCGACCTGTTTCCACATATCCCCCAAAAAAGAGGACAACAACAGTCAGACCATCAAAATTAGTCCAGAATCTCCAGATTGTATTTCTCCACACAGGAAAATAGAGATATTGTAAAATTATATTCATTTTCAGGTACTATTCTTAAACGTGAAAAGCATCATAATCAAAGTTGTAAGTAATAATACATCAACCAAGGATATCTACGGTGAATATGATCTTCTTAGCCTTTTTATTATCTTAAACTATACATGCATTTGAAATTTCAACTGCCATCAGATATTGTACGTACAAAGGTAGGCAACGCGAGGGCGTTCCAGTTCAATCTCGTGAGCGATGCGGAGAATGGGAGCGATGGAGCCGAGGGAGGCGGGGACAACTTCATTGTCAAAAACCTCCGACGAGAAAATCACGGTGGTGGCGGCGCTGCGGGATGCCCGCCGCACCAACTGCGGACCGGTTTCCATGTGACGACGACGACGGCTAGTATACCGATCAACTTATAGCTATTTATATCTTATAAACGCTCTCTCAACGCTAGCTAGCTAGGCAGCTAGTTTTGATAACCTATGCTCTCGATCGAAGCCATGAACATCCTGTCACGTATAAAAAAATCATACATCAAAAATCAGAGATCTTCATTTTCGCATAACATTTTCTCTTAATCGAATCTGACGTAAAGAACAATAATGCAATTATCAGAAACATAAAGAATGTTCACAAAAACCTGTAAGAAGCTCACATATATGCAAGCAATCATATGCGTACAAGTAGAAGTAGATTTTCTCTCGTAACTTTCTTAGGAGCCAAACAGATTCAGAAATGAGAAAATATTATTAAGGAGGGATTTATAGTTATTTTATGTGATGAAGAAACAGAGAGAGAGAGCGAGAGAGGAAGAGTCAGTGAGTCTGTTGGAGGGAAAGGGAGAGAGAGAGAGAGCCGGAAGATATAGCTAGTTTGTTACTGAGTCCGTACAGGTGTCGTTGTCGTAAGAAGGCACACGTGGAAAGAGGGGAGTGGTGGAGGTTGATACGGGAATTTGCACAGACAACGGCAGTGTAGAGAAAAGGACGGGTGTCGTGGAGGGGCGCCGTTTTCGGTAAGAGGAGAGGTCGTTTTGAACTGGTCTAGTCTTCCTTAACTAAATTGCCTTGGCGATCCGTTTCTCTCTATTTTTTTTGATTATTTCGTATTATCTAAGTTAACTATTATTTTCATGAAAATTTCATTTTAATGTAATAATAAAAATAACAATGAATCACTTAAAAAAATTAATTTGATTTTTAATTAAATTAAAATTATATCAATCTAAAGTCAACCACATTTATAATATTTATTTAAATCAAATTTAGAAATTGGAATACGTTATTATATTAAAAATATTTTATTAATTTATGTGTCATATTTATATAACATATAATGTATTTGAGAAAATTTTTAAATAATTTACTACATAAAACGCCCATGATTTAAATAATTAATTTTTTAATTTTTATAAATATTAATTTAAAATTATCAATTATTATAAAATTTTCTAAAATTTTCATTAAAATTGTGAATATTATATGAACTAAGTAAATGTTAGTAATATAATATATGCAGTTTAAATATTATACATAAATTAATTAAATATTATTAGTATATACTTTAATTAAATTTGAAATTTAAATTAACTAAACTTAGTCAAATAAATAATTTAATATATAATTGAAACAAATTATAGGTATTGGTAAATTAAAATTTTAATTAAATTTTCATATTAATAATATTTAATTAACTAATATTCTAAAAAAAGAGAAATTTTCTTAAAACTATAAGGTGTTATCTATTATTTATTTTTATATATTTTTCATTGTTTATTATTTTGCAGGATTCTAAGTAAATTCTAAGAATTGCATGCTTACTAGTACTAGTTCCACCTCCACCGGTCTCCCCATTGTCATGGGCAATAGGAAGAACAGACAATAAGGAGATAATGGAATGGCAAGGCATGGCTTTGTCAAACAAGTCGTTGGCGATCTCTCTTTCCTTAACTCCTCGCCCTTCGCTAAATTGTTGGATTCTTGCGTCAAATCCAAGTCCTCTGGGGATGTTCATCGCATTCACGCGCGAATCATCAAATCCCAGTTTGCCTCTGAAGTATTTATACAGAATAGGCTCATTGACGCTTATGGAAAATGTGGTTGCTTGGAGGATGCACGCAAAGTATTTGACACAATGCTCGAGAAGAACACCTTTAGTTGGAACTCGTTTATTGGGGCATTGATGAAGTTGGGTATTCTTGACGAGGCTGCTCGGTTGTTTTCGTGCATGCCCCAGCCTGACCAGTGCTCGTGGAACTCGATGGTTGCTGGCTTTGCGCGACATGATTTGTTCGATGAAGCGTTGGGTTATTTTTTTAGGATGCATCGGGAGGATTTTGTGCTTAATGAGTACTCTTTTGGCAGTGGTCTTAGTGCTTGTGCTGGGCTGAAAGAGTTGAGATTTGGTATTCAAATTCATGGCCTGATACTGAAATCTCCATACTCTTTGGATGTGTACATGGGGTCTGCTCTGATTGATTTGTATTCTAAGTGTGGATTAGTGGATTGTGCTCATAGAATTTTCGATGAAATGAAGGAGAGAAATCTTGTTTCTTGGAATAGTTTGATTACTTGTTATGAGCAAAATGGTCCAGCAAGCATAGCTCTACAAGTTTTTCTGAAGATGATGGAAAGTGGGTTTGAACCAGATGAAGTTACGTTAGCTAGTGTTGTTAGTGCTTGTGCAAGTTTGGCGGCATTTAAGGAAGGTTTGCAAATTCATGCTTGCGTAATGAAGTGTGATAGGCTCAGGGATGATCTTATCTTGGGTAATGCATTGGTTGATATGTATGCAAAATGTGGAAGAGTTAGTAAAGCTAGAAGTGTTTTTGACAGGATGCCAATGAGAAATGTTGTGTCTGAGACCTCAATGGTGAGTGGCTATGCAAAGGCAGCAAGTGTGAAAGCTGCCAGGTCCATGTTTACGAAGATGATGGCGAGGAATGTGGTGTCCTGGAATGCACTCATTGCAGGATATACACAAAATGGGGAGAATGAAGAGGCATTGGAGCTATTCCAGATGCTAAAGAGGGAATCTATTTACCCAACACACTACACTTTCGGCAACTTATTAAATGCCTGCGCAAATCTTGCTGACCTGCAGCTTGGTAGGCAGGCACATTCTCATGTTGTAAAGCACGGATTTCGTTTTCAATGTGGTGAAGAGTCTGATATATTCGTAGGAAATTCACTCATTGACATGTATATGAAATGTGGTTCAGCTGAGGATGGGTGTCGAGTTTTCGAGAAAATGGTAGAAAAGGATTATGTTTCATGGAATGCGATGATTGTAGGGTATGCACAAAATGGTCATGGGATTGAAGCCCTTGGGTTGTTCAGGAAAATGTTGGAGTCAGGAGAGAGACCAGACCATGTTACGATGATTGGAGTTCTATGTGCTTGTAGTCATGCAGGGCTTGTGGAAGCAGGAAGGTATTACTTTTCATCGATGACTGAAGAATATGGTGTGGTGCCATTAAAGGACCATTATACCTGTATGGTGGATTTACTTGGACGAGCAGGTTGCCTGATTGAAGCAAAGAATTTGATAGAGGGAATGCCAATGCAACCTGATGATGTTGTTTGGGGGTCTTTGCTTGGTGCTTGTAAAGTTTATAGAAACATCACCTTAGGGAAGTATGTGGCAGAAAAGCTTCTACAAATCAACCCAACAAATTCTGGACCTTATGTTCTTCTCTCAAATATGTATGCTGATCTTGGCAGATGGGGAGATGTTGTAAGAATTAGAAAACTTATGAGGACCCGTGGAGTAGTTAAGCAGCCTGGTTGCAGCTGGATTGAGATACAGGCTAACATGCATGTTTTCATGGTGAAAGATAAAAGACACCCTCAGATCAAGGAGATCTATTTACTGTTGAAATTGCTCACAAAGCAGATGAAGCGAGTTGGTTATATCCCTGATACCAGTGATCACGAAGAGTACGAGGAACATAATGGAATCAATGAAAATCATGTTTGGAAAATGAAACGTCAGAAGTTGCTATGATGTAATTTTCTTTGAACTTGTATCAGAATCCTTGCTTCATGGGAGACATTTTCAGATTATATTCTTGAAAGTTATTTTGTCATTGTAAGGACCTATACTTGTACCAGGCTGCCAATCGCTATTATACAAAGTGCAAACGGTGGAATTTGATTTGCCTTCAGAGCAAGAACCCGCTGTGGAATGTGATGTGATACATGCTGAAAAGACATGTCTGTGACCAATTGCAGATCAAAGTTTTTAAGGACTGAGTATTATAGGAATCACCTGGACTATAATACCCTGGATCCTCCATCTTATATCGAGCCTCCTGCATTCAGCTCTATGTAATGCTGGTATTTTTCGAACTTGGCTGTCATCTACTTGTCTCATTCTCTCAATTGCCTCTGTAAGAATGAAATTTTGCTATCAGACATTATTGCTTACAGTGGAGCTGATTAAATTGCAAAAAGAAAGTCTAGCATTTTGCCCTCTGTGTGGTAAGTTAAACTTCCAATCATGTTTGAGCTAATTTGCATATCTCTTTTTGTTAGTCGGCAGATGAATTGCAAGTATCCTGAGCAAACTGGAAAAGAGAAAAAGTAGTTGGTATCTTTGCATAAGCTGTGAAGGCTTGGACAACATATGGAAATGCAAGCAACCACAAGAACAAGAAAAAGAACAGCATGATATTCAAAGGCCTAGTTATTATTGCTTCTGACCTCTTGATAGTTGATAATTTTATCTTGAAAAGAACATGCACTCCCTACTCAGGACTTCTTGGAATCTTTAGTCCACTTCTTTCTGTACTGATTCAATGTGATAAATCTTCTGTGGTTTGGTTCTTTGACCTATGTTTTTAACCTTCGCTGACTACGAGGGAGGCTTGTATTATGTTGGAAACCTTTTTGATGTTAATGTAATTCAACTGAATTACTAAAAGTTTGAAGTCAAAAATTGAGAGAAGGTGATAGAAGTCCACCCCAACTTCAACGAAGTTCAATGCCATTGGACTTTTTGAAAGAGCTAATCTTGTCAATCTTGAGTTCAAGTCGGATAAAGATGAAGAAACAGAATGCCAGACAAGAATAAATGAAAGTCGTAACATACATGCAACATATCTTACTTCGTATTTCCCTAAAAAGCTTTACCAATCACTGCCGCTCAATGGTTAGGAAGTATCAGCTATAAACGGTGCTGATTTAAATCAAATCACTGAAGTAATTAAGCACAAAATTACCAAAAAAAAGAGGACTTACTTGAAGAGTTAAAGGCTGGGGCTCGAAGAAATAAATGGTCTTACCATAATAAGATCCAATGATCTCGAGGTATTCGTTAGAAGTCAGGGTTTAGTAAGACACTGATAGATAACAATCCAACAGATAAAGTAGATAAGCAACAATAAACTCAAGTCGTAAATTCTTTACCTCAATAAACTCAATACGTTGTCAAGTTGAAAATGGTGACGACTTCGTTGGGCGATTGGTGACAACTACATAAGGTGATTAGTGACGATCTGGAGACAACTTTTTTGGGTTTCATCAATTTAAGGCCAAATATTTTAGCTTGCTCAATTGAGGTTTAAATGTTATCAAGTTTGCTCAATGTAAGGCTATTTTGGACGGAAAACTGACAGTGTCATGCACTTGCTGTTAAAGGCCCGATTGGTTGAGCTTTTATCAGTAGAGTTTTTGTCAGTAGAATTTTTCTAATAAGAGCTTTTTTTTAAAGCCAGTTGACTGTTTGGCTGTCAATTAAAAAACAGCTTTTTAAAAATAGCTTCATACAGTATACTGTTTGACAGCATAAAAATAAAAAGCACTTTTATTAATTTTAACTATATTTTATTTTATAATAAAATTATTTATGTTAAATAATTTTTAAATTACCATATTGTAGGAATTGTTGCAGGAAAATTTAGATAACCTCTTGTACCTCTTGTTTAAATCATTGAACTTATCCTCACACTACTGTGGAGATGCATGACATCCCTTAGCAATCATAATCTTCGACACTGTCTTCCATTTACCTTTCTTCTGCAAAGCTCCCGACTTTCTCCTAAGTCCCTCAACGCCCTCCAGTGACCCATCCTCACCAACGCAAGCAACCACTGCTATAAGAAGCTGTACCACATTATCCGTCCATTTCATTCGCTGCCAAGGAGCTCCACTTTTATCCTTAATCCCATTGCACTTCTCGCCAATCCCATCTTGGGTGAAATTCGCCTTCTCATCTTCGCTCCAATTGTCATCACCTGGGGCATTATAATTGTCAACAGCTTTCCCTTTTCTGAGATTCGTCAGATATTCTTCTGATTTCAGTTCTATGGGCTCAGTGGCTTTTCTAGTATTATCATGATCATCCAGCAGATTCATACTATTCCGGTGGGTTAATGACGGATTACCCAACTGATACTTCCCAAAGCAAGAAACTTATCCATGTAAGCTTAATTTGTTGTGCGGAAACGTGAATAAATTCGGAGTGAAAATAAAATAACAATAAGAAAAGAACACCATAATTTTTATACTGATTCGGCAATGCCTACGTTCAGTTTAGAGACGACTGAGTATTTTACTATAACAATGAGAGCATACAATAGTGTTTTATCACTCAATTTTCAAGAGACCCAAAATTAACCCACTCCTATTAGAAAAGAGAAATATATATATTTTCTCACCCTCTTACTATTATATATATATATATATATATTTTCTCACCCTCTTACTATTCTTCTCTCTCCCTCTTTCTCTCGAAAACTCTCTACTCTCTCAAAATTCTCTCACACTCAACAATTTCTGTTCTTCTCCCAACTGATTTCGCTTTCGTTCATTTGCTTCTCTTTTATAGAGAATTAAGTGGGTGTGAAAGCCTCAATTGTTGAAGCCACCATGTTTGAAGTCACCATTGTTGATCACCAAAAGCTGCACCAATGTCTGACTTTTCAAGTTGCAATTTTTGACTTCCTTTGAGCCAATATTTAACATAACTGAAATATCTAATACATCTAAGATAAAACAAGAGCACCCAAAGGACTCAATTTCCTCCATTCTACATAAATAATCGAGATCAAACACATAAACAAAAGTGGTATATATAAATATAGAGAGAGAGAGCGAGAGAGAGAGTGAGGAGCAATATAAGATTTGGAAAGGCCAAATGGATTTCAAATGCCATGTAAAAAATGCATGTGAAATTTCAAAAAAGAATAAAAAAGAAAATTATTTATATATTTTACTCAAAACTTTAAATCTCCAAATATTCACCCTCTTCTCTCGGAAACTTAGTAAAAGGGGTTCTCCAATCTAATGTCTTGCCTCCTTAATGCATCACCACTACCAATCACTCCAATCTCTCTTGTTGATCCGCTTTCTAATCCTTTGGCGTAAATGTTCTCTTTACCAATTGTTAAGATTGCATTTTCAACTAAAGCCCTCATCTTTGATGGTTAGCCTTCTTTTTTGCTTATCTGCTTCACTGTTCTTTATTCTTCTTTTTTGGGTGTTCATATAACATTAAGTTTTACTTGCAGATTCGTCTCACGAAAGATGTTTGACTACGAAGTCATTTCCATTTTTTTATTCACGAGAAATATGTTTTATACTTTTGTTTATTTTATTTTTTCCTTCCTTTTTTTGATTTAGTCTGTTGTTTGGCATTTTCTTGATGGAATTGTTGATTTTGAGTGACAGCTGGACAAAAAAGCTCTTGAACTCCGTGTCTAAGGGTTGCTACTCCAAATAGTAAAGTTATTAAAGTCTATAAAAGTCAAGGTGAGAACTTCTGCTATTATTCCTACTCTTCTTGTTGACTCTCATTATGGATTCTTACAAAACTCAAAATGAACCTTAATGTACTATTGTTATTTTAGATTGAAAAATGGCAAGAATTCTTACAGCTGATAATCTTTGTGTTAGCCCTGCTGTCTTTTATTGTCTTCCTTAGCCCTGCTGTCTTTTATTGTATTCCTTTTGATGAAACTGAATGGTTTCTTTTTTGCTCATGCCTCATTTTAATTTTAGGTGCCAATTACTTTATCAATAAGAATCGCATCACTACATGGAACACATGTACTACTTTTCTTCCTAACTCACCAAAACTTTATGCAATTTTCAGAAAGCAAAGAAAACAAAAGCCTCTCTCTACTTAAGTTTCTGCTTAAGTGATTAGCGTGGAATTATAAAATGTCATGAACGTTGAATGTCATGTAAAAAACGCATGTGAATTTTCAAAGAAAAAAAAATTTTATATTTTCACTCAAAACCCTAAATCTCCGAATATTCACCCTCTTCTTTTGGAAACTTGGGACATCTTGCCTCTTTCACGCATCATCACTATCAATCACTCCAATCTCTCTTGTTAATCCGCTTTTTTTTGGAGTTAATTTTAACTCTACGTAGATACGAATTATAATTAATTTACTTAATAAGTTATATGGTTAATTTAATTGTTAGGTTAATAAAAATTAGGATTAACTTATTTGTTAAGTTAATTAGTTATATGAATTAAAATTACGTTATATGAATTAAAATTAGTTAAGTTAATTAGTTATATGAATTAAAATTAAGTTTAATTAATTACGAGTACCACAGATAAAAAACTAATATTTTTTTATATTTTAAGAATGCAGGTCCTACACTCTTACTTCAAATTTGACATGGCAAGGTGGAATCCGCATATGCAATAAAATAATTTTAAAAACTATCATGTCAGTAGAAAATTGACGACATTATATAGTTACCAATTTCTCCGTTATTTTAGGGTTATATTTAATTGTTTTTCAAATACTGAGATTTTATCTGAAATCTCAAATAACATTTTTCTCTAATTTGGGATTGAATTTTTAAAGAATTGTAATATTTGATTACTGAAAATAAGAAGTGAGAAACAAAGAACGTAGGAAAGTTTAAGATAATACAAAATGATTCACGTAAACAAATTATTATTTTTTATTGAAGATATTCATTATGGTTTGCTTTCTTAACAACATCATACATAAGACAACTTAAAACACAAAAGTAGTTGGGTTTCTATTAAAATTATATAGAACAAGATATCAAACTAAAAACGGCAATTATTTTGGCTAATGCACAAATGAAACGACAGCGCATTAAGTGGATTTCTCGATTTCTCAAGTCTAAATTGGGTTTCTATTAAAATTATATAGAACAAGATATCAAATTGGTTATATAGCAGTCTTAAATTCTTGAGCCAACTATCTCATCCTGTGAAGTGGCTACAAACCAATGAGGGGATTAGTTACAACTTCACGAGTGAATACCCTGCTCTAAGAAAAAAAAACAAAAAGGGGCAATTATTTGGGCTAATGTCCGAATGAAACGACAGCGCATTAAGTGGATTTCTCGATTTCTCAAGTCTAAGTTCTCTCGTACTTTTTGTTTTGCTAATTAACCCTTCACTCACGCAACCTCCGTCCACCGGCCGGCGGAAACCAAAATCTAGTCGAAGACTTGAATTACTAAGGTAATTTAACCTTTATCTCTATATTCTCATATTTCGGAGTTGTTTATTTTGGGAAGAAATTCCCAGCTTCGT
>JAOQMR010000211.1:28316688-28329549 GCA_027563865.1 Erythroxylum pelleterianum | reverse complement strand
TTTGCCATATTCTCAGAGTGAAGAAACACTTTCAGTTTATTTAGAGTACGTCTCTGGTGGCTCAATTCACAAATTACTACAAGATTATGGCCCCTTTAGGGAACCTGTTATTCAAAACTATACCAGGCAGATTCTTTCGGGGCTTGCCTATTTACATGCAAGAGATACTGTGCACAGGTATATTTAGGGTGTTATAGGCTATGGATGTTAATTTGTATTTAAAATAACATCTTCCGGCAATGTTCTAATTTATGCATTCCTTTCTTCTGGCAGGGATATTAAAGGTGCCAACATATTAGTAGACCCTAATGGTGAAATCAAGTTGGCAGACTTTGGCATGGCTAAACATGTATGTCCCATCTCAGCCATATGACATAACTAATTTATGTTTAAACACCTGCAAGAAAATTTCACATAATTGTCAACTTATTCAAATGATAAAGTTCAAAGTGGCCAAGTCTAAGTCTAAGTAAATCGTGTTATTTGGATGATAATTCCTGATGGCGATTAAAGATCTTGTTCCTTTTCCCGTTTGGTTAAAATATGGTTGCTGCAACTATCCTTTCATTTTATGTTGATTTTGTAATTCTATTCAATTCAGTTAACTTGGCTCTGTAACTTAATAACTAAAGGATGCCGTGTCATGATAAACATTCAATTTACCATACAAGAAAATGTTGTAAATCATTTTACCTTTTACCCCTATCGATTCATCATGGGTTATGATTAAAATTTCTTCATTTTTTTGTTCAACCAGATTGCCAATTGTTCTTCAATGCTTTCCTTCAAGGGAAGTCCTTATTGGATGGCACCTGAGGTACTTTTACCCTCTTATCTCTTGCTTTCTTACAATCTTTTTGAGAAGGAAAGTAAACTTCAACTCCTTTGTCCTTCATCAAAATCATTCCGATTTTTCTTTGTTTTAGCTTCCTGATTCCTAATCCATGTTTGGTGTTTTGTCAGGAATTAATTAATTTGCTTTCTTTTTTCTTTGAACTCTGATCCTAGGTTGTAATGAATACAAGTGGATACAATCTTGCTGTGGATATATGGAGCTTGGGATGTACGATTCTTGAAATGGCTACGTCCAAGCCACCTTGGAGCCAATTTGAAGGGGTGCGTTTCTGTTATCACCAAATAGCATTGGTAGAAATATGCTTGTCTTAACAAGTAGCGGTTTAGTTTGTGGTGGTAATGGGGTAGGATTTCCACCTCATTTACTGGGACTTAAATCTGTGTCGGTGCACAAGTATGAGAATTATGCACATTTGGCTCAAAGTGAGTTGAATGTAAATGAGAAAAAAACAAAAGAAAAAGTTTCCCCTTATTTGACAGCGTTCTTATATTTGAAATGGTCTCATTTAGATTTAATTCAACAGGTGGCAGCAATATTTAAAATTGGAAACAGTAAAGATATGCCGGATATACCTGAGCATCTTTCTAATAATGCAAAGAACTTTGTAAGACTATGTTTGCAACGAGATCCATCAGCACGCCCTTCAGCTGTAAAGTTGTTAGAGCACCCATTTATTCGGGAGCAAGCAGCAATGAGATTTTCTGACATCAACATAATTCGGGATACAGGTCCCTATTCCTTTGATGGAAGCCGCACTCCGGTATAATTAATGATTCCTAACCTTCTATTAAATTTCAATTTACTTTTGTTTTGCATGGTGTGTGAATTTCTTCTTCTGGATGTTAGAATTTGATAGAGCATTTGATTGGAGGAAGACGATTCATAAAATACTTCATTGTTCCTTTTCAGACTCTAGAGTTTATTTCCAAAGATGTTTAAAATTTGCACTTCCTGTTTAACTTCCACCAATCTTTTGTGTGTGATCGCTTTCAAACAGGCATGCATTTGGACATGAAATAAGTTTATGAACAATTAATTATTTTCAGATATGCCTTTTCTTTATATTTGGATCAAATTTCTCATGAAAGTTGCTGTGAGATAATTGACTCGAATTGTAGTACCTCCAGCATAAAAGGCAGCTGCAATACCATGGTTTTGTGGGATGTGACCTACTAAAGATCTATTAACAGACCATGCAACCATTTCATTTCAGTTGATAGATGAGGGCTACTATAGTATGAATTTAAGTGAATTGTTATGTAAAGTGTTGTGGCTATCAAATGTCAAGGGCTTATTTGATGAATTTTGAGAACTTTGAAAGCAATTTGCAGTTTATTCCTGTTGTGTCTTACTATATAACATATTCAGTTTTCATAGTTCATTTGTGAAAAGTTTGGATGCCACTTAATTGCTCAATTTTATTTCTTCCTGAGCAGCCAGTGCTAGAACTTCATACCAACAGATCAAATGCTAATCTGAACGATGCAGATCATGCAATTAACATGCGAGCTGCTAATACAAGAGCATTGAAGAGGTAATAACTTCTTGCCATTTAAGCTTTTGGGTATGCATGAGAGCTATATCGGTCTAAAAGTCCTGCTTTTGTATGCAGGGATGATGGCAAAATGATCGCCTCCTCTTTGCCGGTGTCTCCTTGCTCTAGTCCATTACGCCAATATGGACCAGCACACAAGAGTTGTTATCTTTCGCCTCCTCACCCAACCTTTACTTTGGTAGGACAAAGTGCTTATACAGTAAACGACTACTCATTGTATCCAACAAGACCAAGCACAACATACAGTCCCATCTTTGAACACTCTTTGATGAAGGCTCAAGCACTAGGTGCATCCCCAAAATCAAGACCCATTTGAGAGAAGGTAAATACCAATGTGAAACATTGATCATAGTTCCTGGAACGTGGTACCGGCGTGGCACTCATGGCCATTTTTCATTGAATGAAGTTGGTGATAAATCTAGAGAAGAATACTGGATGTTGATAATAGGCAGCAAAAAGGGCCAAGAATAGTTTGATGCATGAGGAAAAAATCCTGAATGTGTTGATCTCTGTGATAGTCTCTTCTAGATTATTGTATATTACTGGGTCGCTGCATTTGTAATATTCATCCTTTGTGATACCAACAGTAACTTTACCCTGGTAGTAAAAGTATTGATTTTGATGCTTCTTCCATACCCTCTGCTCAGTTCGTGCCAAGCAATGGAATTATGACGTAGAAAGATACAATTCTAGAACTGATAATCAAATATTGGTGGGTTTTGCATAAACTATTGCAGTGAAGTGACTACATTGGAGGAAGTTGACGGTTGTTGCACATACACTCCATGCTCAAAAGCGTGTAGGCTTCCAACTTTTTCTTGTTTTGGTGGCTGTTAGATAGATAATGTCAATGAATTTGGTGTCACAGGATGAAGTGGTTCCACCACTTTAATGTGAAACAGCGTCCTCATCATTTTCTCGTGTCTGTGTTCACACTCGCTTACAGCCTGTTGGTTTGTTCTTTCTGCCAGTAGCTTGTTTTGCCAACTTGTCAATACTAGGCATGGACAATTTAGCAGTCATTATTATTAAAAATGAAAATTTATGTTCGCCGAGATACCAGGTGGGAAGATTTCCATTTTTCCGGCATGTATCGTGAAAGTGAGAGCAATTCTGCAGACTTGGTACTTCTTCAATCAGTTGAATCGACAGTGAGCTTCAATCAAATTCCAAGTCTTGCAGTACTCTTTAAGACAAGTTCTTCATTGACCCTGTCACAGACAGAACAACGAGGGAACTTGTGACAGGAACAGTGACTCCATCGCACGCCAAGTCAGCGTTTGTTTAGTTTCTAGAAAGGAAGTTGACTTGATCAAAGTTTGGAAACCAAAACGCGATGCAACTTTGAGGTACAAGTCTTGTCTTAACATCAGGAAACAACACGTGTCACCAAATCAAACTAGCAGGTGCGTGAATCAACGTATTAAATGCCTTCACCTAAATCAGTAAATGCATCATACATGGTATTAAATGTTCTTTTTGTTGAATTAATTATGGACGGCAGGATCGAGCTGACCTTTCGAGAAATTTGACTCTAACTTAAAATTTAATATATTAATTTTTTGTTGAACTAAAAATGTCAATTTTAGTAATAAATATTGTTAATTTGATGTAAAGATGATAAGTTACATCAAATATTAATCCTATTTAGTACGGTCCAAGTTAATAGACTAATCTAATTTAAATAAATTAGTGTTTATTTTGGACTTAATCAATTATGATAAATTAGTTAAATATGAACTAATTCAATTTAGGATCGATGAGTTAAACTAAATTTAACCGGATTCAAAATTTTATGTTCGATCAAATTTAGTTTCAACTTTAAAGTTTAAGTTCGATCCCAACTTAATCTATTGTAAGTTTTAGCATTTGAGACTATAATTAAACACTATCATTTTCTGTTCTTTTCTGTGTTGTAAGCTGATAAATTTGGCATTCGAAATTACTTCCTACGTAGAAGAAAAGTGTGTGTTTGAATTGAAGTTGAAATTCGAAGAAGTGCATTAGTTTCACAAAATTTTCGATTTATCATTGTCGTTCCTAGTACAATCAAAAATTAAAAAAAATTAAACGCACAAATACAAATTACCGCCAAATTTTTGTAATATAATTTGGCACATTTTACTTACGCCTGCTGAGCCCTTACTCAGCTTAATGTTTTCACTAACGACAATAGTTTTATACAAGCTTTTATTGAGCCAACACTACTCAATCTTTGACACTATTCCTTGTCCTCACAAACCATGAAAGAATTTCACAACTAATAATATGAAAAACTCGTATTAACCTCAACAGAGAATTTTTCTCAACAATCTTTTAACGAAAGAACAATAAATAAATAACTCAAGTGATTAAACAAAATTCAACTTGAATGAGAGCATTTAAGAAAGAAACAAATAACAACTTCCTAATGTTTTCAGCTCTTTCAAAGATTAATCTGACAGTTGTTCACCAATGACGCTAGCTAATTCACATAAACATCAACACAAAGTTACAACTATATCGTTAACACATTCACCAATCAAAGTATATGCAGCCTACAAGAAAATCATTGACAATTGTTGCTTTCCAAGATGGAGTTGTTCACGCACACCATATGCAGCTAACCCAAAACGATGTAGCCAATAAGTCACACACCCATGGAGTCACATGTACCCAATTTGTTACTACCTTGCAATATTATGCACTCCACTACGATGTGATCTACATGTTCACGCAAGACCAGCAATCTCACAATATTATTCAATCAGCAAACAAATACACCTTCTTTAAAGATAGACTTATTTGTTACTTCAACCGTTATCCAAAAATTCAATTCAAATAAGAAGTATTGCTTGAATATACTTTATCTTAATTTAAATTTTTAATTATTATTTTGAAGATTTAATAATTAAAAATGTCAAAATTAAATAATAAGATATATAATAAATATTTTGTCCGAAGTGATTCATATACAAATAAGCTTCTTAGAAATTTAGATTGAAGATAAGTTTCTAACTACTCTTTCAACTCAAGCATATATATTACAATTTTTTATATAAACTAATATAATTTGTGGTAAATTCATTATAATATTAAGGATGTTTTTAAATTACCAAAAAACAAACTGTTCCACAATTTAGGAACTACAATTATTAAGGAATGAGAGCTCTTGACATTGACCCATCCGAAACCTAAGACGGTTGTGTTCTTCGACGACGGTATCACCAATCTTGTTGTATCTGTCTTCTTTGACATGAAAAGAGTACCCATTTTTCTTATATCATGAAAGCTCGCAACTTTCTCCATTTTCATTTTCTCAAACACCATCCGATCACAATCACCTTCCTCACCAGACCATCCTCAACCCTAGCTGCAAAGACTAACAATTTCCCACCAAAAACCCTTTTGAACACCGACTCAGAACCACATCTACTAGTCACTGAAGAGAACCTGCTTGAATGGATTCAGTCTTCTCAGTGGCATTTTGTCGAACAAGTTGCGTACAGTCTAACTCCGCCTGTTGTCACTGCCGCACTCTATAGACTTTGCAAGACTCCTGATTTAGCTCACCAGTTTATAACCCAGATTGGGTTTGGTGGATTTGATCGATTAGATGTCAAAAGCAAATGCGTTGCTGTCGCGGTCATTGCACGCTTGTCATCACCAAAACCAAGCTTGCAGCTTTTGAAACAAACCATCAATGGTGCCAAGGGTGGTATCACCGAGGTTTTCAATGAGCTCATTGCGCCCAATGATTGGTTTAGTGCAGATAGTGGTGTACTCTTGGATTTGTTGATGAGGGGTTGTTGTGAATTGAAGAGAGGTGATGATGCACTCAAATGTTTTGAGTTGATGACTGAAAAGGGTGTGGTTCCTAAGATTGAGACATGTAATTCCACGTTAAGTTTGTTTCTGAAGTTGAATCAAACGGAGAATGCTTGGTTTTTGTACGCAAAGATGTTTAAGTTGAGAATCAAGTCAAGTGTGTCTACCTTCAATATAATGATTAATGTGTTGTGTAAGGAAGGGAAATTGAAGAAAGCTAAGGAGTTTATTGGGATCATGGAGTTTTCAGGGATTAAGCCGGATGTCATTACGTATAACACAATAATTCATGGATATTGTTCAATAGGGAGAGTGGAAGGAGCTCAGTTGATTGTGGATATGATGAAGCATAAAAGGGTTGAGCCTGATTCCTACACATATGGTTCACTTATTTATGGACTCTGTAAGGAAGCAAGACTTGAGGAGGCATCTGGGATGCTTGAGAAAATGAAAGAACTAGGATTGCTTCCAAATGCTGTAACTTATAACATGTTGATTGATGGCTACTGTAACAATGGCAATTTGGAGGTGGCTTTTAGTTTAAAGGATAAGATGGTTGAGAAAGGTATAACGCCGACCGTGTCGACATATAACATGTTGATTCATGGTTTGTTTATGGAAGTGAAGATGGACGAGGCCGACAATCTGGCAAAGGAAATGACAGACAAAGGAATTGCTCCTGATTCAGTAACCTATAACATTTTGATTAATGGTTACTGCAGATGTGGGAATATAAAGAAAGCATTTAGGTTTTATGATGAGATGGTTAGGAAAAAGATTCAACCATCAAGGGTGACTTATACCTCCTTGATTTATGTTTTGAGTAAACGGAATAGAATGAAGGAGGCCGAGGAAATGTTTGAAAAGATTGTCAAGAATGGTGAGCCCCCAGATGTTATAATCTTCAATGCTCTGATAGCTGGACACTGTGCTAATGGGAATATGCATCGTGCATTTGCTTTGCTGAGGGAAATGGATAGCAACAAAGTTGTTCCTGATGAAGTAACTTACAATACCTTGATGCAAGGACACTGCAGGGTGGGAAAAGTTGAGGAAGCTCGTCATCTTCTTGAAGAGATGAAAATCAGGGGAATTAAACCGGACCATATTAGTTATAATACTCTAATTAGTGGGTATAGCAGACGAGGTGATATTAAGGACGCGATCAGAATTCGTGATGAGATGATAAATATTGGATTTGATCCAACATTGCGCACCTATAGTGCCCTCATTAAAGGTTTGTGCAAAAACCAGGAAGGTGATCTTGCTGAAGAACTACTTAAAGAAATGGTTAGCAAAGGCATTACTCCTGATGATAGCATCTACTTCTCTTTGATCCAGGGAATGGGAAAATGTGACAATTTGTAGGACTTGAGGAATCATAATCAATTGGTCGTGAATTTTAATGTTTGTACATGATCTTCTTGGCTTTGGACACAACTATCCTTGTAATCTTGGTTTGGAAGCCTCGTTTATCTAAAGAAAATGTGACATTTCTCAGAAGCTGCAAAAGGGGCTTCACAAAGAAGTAAATGGAGGAAGTTGCAATTTTTTAGTACAAGATTTGTACGTAAATATGAATTTGTAACATTATAGGATTACATTATCATGTTTTTGAGTTATTTTACCGTGTACCATTCTAAAACATTCAGGCCGGTCCAAATTTAGAAAAAACAAATTACAATCTCTAGGAACAGTTAATAATGCACTTAGTTTTCTCCCATTCAACATGAACTCCTCATTTACTTAGTTAATCAACTTAGCATGTATCGTTTAGGCTGTTACCATTTTTCAACCTTTCGTTCGATATGTAAATAAATGGACACACCTTAAAATTGGAGATTCAGATATCAATTTCACATACTGGTCAGGATGGTCTAGTCAATCCTATAGTGTGGAAACAAGTCGGTATGATATTAGCATGTGTTTCGCACTACAGATATGAGGAGTTTCCTTCGGAATTCAGATGTGGAAATATAGTTTATTACTGAAGAACAACCACTTGAACGTACAAGCAAAGAAAGGAACAATCTCTCCCACAACCACATAGTTGCAATTTTCTACAAGAAAGTCTATCAATGATTGTACATTGTTCATTTCTTAACTTCCAACCAGTTCCCTTTGCTTGGTCCTTGGCATCTGTAGGTCTGAATCTAAGACCAACATGCCATGTTTCTAGCAAATTTTCTTTTCTTGCTTATCCTTTTCTCTATTTTTCAAGGGCCATTGCCAATCTAGAAAAAGGGACCTCTCTATTTGCCCTGAAGATAATAGAAATCTAAGGATTTGATAATGAAGAGTATACTTGGTGCTTGCTCCTCCCTTCCCTCTCATTTCACATGTACTCTTTAAGATGATACCAAGTAACTTTACCAAGGCAACTAATACCCTTCCTTCCATATTCTTTGCATTAGACAATCAAGATCAGGCTCTTCATTTTTTAACTACCAGTTAATCCACATCGAGTTCGTGGTTGTTGGATTACAACTATTTTATGGTACCGAGATGGGTAACTTGAATCATCAATACAACCTCTACCTTAACAGCTTTCTCACTGCATAATTGCGTATGGAATTGAAGAAAAGCTCACAACTATTACAACAAATCTACATAGTTGATCTACATTATTCAATGTGGCATATTCCAAATTGCACTTCCTACGCCTGCAGATGTTACGTTTGCGAAACTATACGAGATACACACTGGTTACCTGGATTCAATAGCGTGTGTTTCTGATCCTTTTAGAAATGAACGGCGCCACCAAATCTGAAAGGCTTTGCTGAGATTGGGGCAGTCATTTCCGCACTTGGAGAAACACCTAAACCATTCCATAAAAAGCGTATATTGCTGTATTAGTGGAAGGGTTAGAAGAGTCTGACCCATTGCTTCTTCAACTGCTTTCATGTCAAGCCCTTTCTTGCATCTCCGCAGCCAACCAAAGTCTAACAGCATTGGCCGAAACCACGCCTGAAAGAGCCCTGCTCTCGTTTCTGTCCCACATTGTAGTCTTCTGGTCCCCATAGCAACGAACAAAACAGCAGAAATCCGACTGAGCTCATATCTGACTATGGGGGATGCACTCTTATGCAGCTTAATCAGTTCTTCCTGAGCTGCCCACATTTGCACAAATTCTTCGCCCATCTGTCGATCAAGAAGGATTTCTGTCAGCCAATTAATATTATCAACCTCTTTAGAGATGCGTTCAATCAAAGGCTTATCCCTGTCCTTTTTCCCCACTCTCCCATTGGCAGTCATTTCAGAAGCCTCCTGCAAGAGGATGACTAACGAATGTAGACACGATTGACAAAAGGCACACAGATCCTCATTGTGGAGATCAGGTTGGTACTTCTCATAAACTGAATTTTTACAAAGAAGGCCCCGAACTAGCGATTTCAGCTCATTCCTTGCCGTAGCATCATTACAGTTGGTGATGGACGACACAAGATGTTTGGCTAAATCTTGTTGTGCATCCACCGAGTTTTGCAAGAATAGTCTAGCTCGAATGTCTTGAGTTATTGCCTCATCAAACTTGTACACAGCGAATAGGCTCCTCAGCTTTTCCTCTTCTTCTTCAGTCCATGGCACAGCCTCAAGGTACTTCAAACAGCAAGAAACACCTTTGGTGAACTTGATGCCAGCTGACACCTAGAATAATTTCAGAAGACATTGTTAGATCAAAAATCAGACAGTTAATCTACCCAAAGGAAAAAAAAAAAGATACCTAATCTACCAAAAAGATAATACAAACAGAGTTCTCTGAACTTTTCAGGAGAATGCACTATGCAAAATCTAAGCCCTACAAGAAAGATTACATCCAAACTCAAACTACATCAACCTTTGACTATGTTTTTTCTCTGTTACTAGAAAATTTTCCATTTCAATCCTAAGAGAGCTAAAGCAAAACCAATCCCGAAAATGAAAAGCAAATGTGCGAAAATTAAACCCCAAATAATCTTGCAAAGAACCCTAAAACCAAGAATATAAAACTTATCTGAAAGAAATGAAAAGATTAAAGAAAAGAAGCAGAAACTGAAAGGCATAAAGAACACCAAATAGCAAGCACCAAACCTCAAGTATATCAATGGCTTTGAAAGCTCCAAGCTTCAAAAGCCTTTTACTAACATCGTCTTCGAACATCAACTCTATAGTCTCTCTAAACACCTCCAAATTTTCCACATCCGGCACTTCTATTCTACACACCCTCGACGAGTCGGTGCTCCCACTTCTCCGGTTCGACCCAAGACCTCTTCGATACTCCAAAATGAGACCCTCCATAACCTCCGAGTTCGCAATCAAAACCTCCGAACTCATCTCCAGCACCAAGCCCCCACCTTTCCTTCCTCTCAAGTTAAGCCTCACATCGAACACGTCGACGTCACCATGATCCGAACCCGACCGCGACAAAAACCCATCATTAACGCCCCGAAACGAATCGGATCTCGATTTCGGAGCTGAACCAGCAGGCGGGGACGGGTCAGGAACGGGTTCTCGAACAAAGTCGGTAGCTTTATCAGACTCGATCGGTGAGACGCGACCAGGGGACAGAATCCGACGTGGGTCTATCCGACCCACCAAGTTCAACCCCGATTTCGGCGAACTTGGGATCGAAATGGGTCCGGGTTTGAGGGTCGATTCGGGTTTTCTGTAAAGGTTTTTCTTGATTATCACCGGGTTGTCAGGGCTGGCCGGAGGGACAGTAAACGAGCAGCACCATGAACGGCGGCCATGGAGACGGTGAACTGGTTTCCGGTGCGAGAAATTGTCCATTAGGTGGTCGGCGACGGCTAGAAAGAGAAGAAAGATGGCTAGAGAGAGAGATTGAGAGCTAAAATCATAGTTAGTTTAGTATAGAGACAAAAAGGAAGGAATGTGCTTTGAATGTGTTTGTGTAAATGTCTGTGAAAGTGAACTAAAGAATACTTGCAGTGTGTGAGATGCTCTGTTCTGTTAAAAGAATAAACAAAGGGCAAAAGCAAGAGAAAGTGAGTTGCTGTGTGTTTGCTTTAGTTTGTGGTGTTTTTCCTGGGAATTTGTGGACGTTTGTTCTGTTATGTTAGTTTTGTTTGTATGCTTTACTTTATACAAGAATGTAATCCTGTAACTTCACGACGTAGGTGCGTTAGTAAGGAGCTCTTTTGGCTTAAGTGAGGTCGTGAGATCGAACTTCTTTATATATGCAACCGTTTAAAATTTGGGATCAGAATTTTGCCTCCCACAAGAGACCTACCCGGCTCGAGTAAGGATTAGTCTGAGTGTGGATAACTGAATAGCTTAAAAGTACCTTCCTATAGTTGGAATCCTCCTAGAACACCTCGTAGGCAACAAAAAAAATAAATAACCTTGTCAAAGTTAGGGATGAAAATATATTTTGTCAAAATAACAATATTAGAGATAGTAAGTAGTCGAGTTGGATTCGATGTCAATCTTACGGTTCAAACTCGAGTCATAATTTGTTTCGATGTTAATCGTACGAATCAAAATCGAGTTATAATTTGTTTAGACTCTCAAATCATCTAAAATGATATCGCTACAAAAAATTGAATCACTTTAACCTTATATGTTAGACTTAAAAATAGAATCAAGTTGATCAAATTTGGAATTGGTAAAATGATATTTTTTTTTAAAAAGTTTATTAAAAGATTGTTGTTGTGGATGGTTAGAACCGACTTAAACTCATATTCAACATACGGGGCTTGAATTGGACTTTGATCTTGAGTCGAATTTCAATCATACCGTAAAGAGATCAAGTCAAATTTAGTTAATGATGAATTTAATTAAATCCGATTGTCATTCCTAACAAAAAAAAAAAAACTAAAACAAGTAGTATCTTTTTATCTATTACATAATTATTGTAAAGAGTTTGTGAATTAGGAGATGGTAACAAAATGATGATAAATTTTAATTTGATTTAAGTTTTTAATAATTTTTATTGTAATTAATTATAAAAATTAAGTTAATTTAATTTAAAATCAATGAATTAAAATATATTTATCATTATTTAAATTGAACATAAAAGTTTTAAGACTTTATTGTAATCGGTCCATACATGTTATTTACACCAATATCTTACTCTTTGTATTTTCTTATTATTCATTAAACGTTTTAATTTTCAAATATTTTCCTATTATAACAAACTACGTATTATATAAATTGTTTAACAAATTTATATTGTAAATTTAATATTAAACTCGATTCAAATAATTGTGATACTTTCTTAAATAATATGGATTTAATTTTTTTAATATTTAAAAATATTTGAATATCTTTATATAATTTGAATTTAAAAATTATAATAATTAAGCTTTTCAAAATTATTTTGATACTATTTTTAAGCTAGAAATTGGGTTTCTTATAAACCTAATTAGAATTGGCCACTTTAATTCAATGTTTTAAAAACTGAATCGGAAGTTAAACCAATAAAAAAAGATGTTTAAGATTTAGAAATTTTAATCGATATTAGACCATCATAAAATATATTAAAGATTAAATAAATTTAAAACATGAAAAAATAGATTTTCTTTACCTATCAAATAATTTAAAATTTAATTAAAAAAGAGAGATTGTTTAATGAAAATTAATTGATTTATTTTAATTTATAAAAATTTATTAATTTAAAAAATTAACTAATTAATTAACAAATTTA
>JAOQMR010000211.1:28298191-28312396 GCA_027563865.1 Erythroxylum pelleterianum | reverse complement strand
TGGTCAGGGGTTCGACTCCCACAAATCACCCTGGCAGACCAAAGGGACAATTCCTCAGATTTGGGCAGCTCCATAAGTAGGGGCCACTCCCCTGTGGGCTTCGGAACCCACCCAAACCATATTTATATTATTTCAATTGTCGAATTTATTATATATGTATATATATTAAATAGGGGAAGTCGATCATAGCTAAATGAGGGTGACCGACCGACACATGAAAAATCCACCAGAAATGTCAGTCCCGTCTCGTCGGTCACACTCAACTGTTACGGTGTGCCTCACGTTCATCATGGATTCCCAATGTCACCTCAGCCGCCTACCTTGTCATCCCACGAGAGCCAGAAACTGGACCCCACCATCAACCAAACGTGCCCCTAACTGATTCATCCTGTCCCGACATCGACGGTCGTGGCGCACTCTGATTCGTTAACAGAACACGTAACCATTTAACAACCAACCCTGTATAAAATTTTCCCCGTTTACGGAAAACAGTTCCGCGAAGTGCCAGGTGTCGACGACCAGTTGCCACGTGAGTCAACCTATTTGGTAACAGGTTGCCACGTTACCTTCCGTAGCATATTAGCTCACAACCTTCATATACATATATATAGTTAATAACACTTTACGTTGATCATCTCTACCAAATATTGTTCTGTTCTATTCTTCTTCTTCATCTTTTTCTTTTGCTTTTGGTTTTGCTTGATCTCTGAAAGATGACAATGGAGGATGAAAGTATTTCAATACTTAAAGTCGATAGTATATCTTCTATAGAAAGCGAGCCAAGAACTCTTACTACAAATCAACTCCAATATGCAAGGGTAAGTTCATGTTTGGTGTATATATATAAAGGTTAAATAATATAATATTTTATAACTATAACAATTTCTTCTGAAATTCACAAGTTGAAAACATTTGTGTGGCGAATTATATTGACTTTTTGTTTCTTTTTTGCTTGTAAATTATGAAAAATTCTCATATGTGAAAAAGGGTTTTGACTAGATGATAATACTATAGTTTTTATAATTATAACTAAAAACACTTGTGTATGGTGAATTGTATTGATTTCTTTGTTTTTTTATTTGTTAGCTATGAAAAAATGTCATGTAAAAAAATCTTTTAGATATAAGAGAACAACCGAAGATCTTGAACGATCTTATAGTGCGCAGTCTTATTTTTAATTCGGATGATAATAGTTCAAGAGTTTAAAAACTTTCGATGGTGAATTACCTTCATCTTTTGTTTTTTGTTTTTTAGTTATGAAAAAGTATATGTGGGCAAAAAGGGTTTTGAGTAGATGATGATAACTTAGTATTGTGTATGGTGAATTACCTTATTTTTATTTTTATTTTTTTGCTTGTAAGTTATGAAAAGATGTTATATGTGAAAAGGGTTTTTTGAGTAGATGATTATTTGAATGAATAATAACTCTTATTGTGAGTTAAAAATCCTAATTATACTCGTATTTTTTAAATATTTGTAATAGTCCTTTATAATAATTTCTCATAATTTACAATCCAAATAAAAAAACAAAATTCACTAAATTAGGAGCTTGTGTATGCCTATCATTAAATAAGGAGCTTGTGTATGCCCATAATTAGTGAATTTTGTTTTTTTATTTGGATTGTAAATTATGAGAAATTTTATATTTGAAAAAGGAGTTTTTGAGATGATGATGATTTAAATGAACTTTTGTTTTTTTCATTTGGATTGTAAATTATGAGAAATTTTATATTTGAAAAAGGAGTTTTTGAGATGATATTTCGTATTGCAATAACTATTAATTTTATAATTATTAAATAAAAACTTTGTGTATGGTAATTTTTTTTAATTTTATAATTATTAAATAAAAAACTTTGTGTAAGGTAAATTATTTTTTTTCGTTTTTTGGTTTTAAATTATGAGAAACGTTATATGTGAAAATATGTAACAGGAAGCAGCTTTGTACGTGTTGAATACAAGAAGCATAGAAGAAGCCATGAGAATATTCACTGAAGTACGTGCGAGCTCCTCTAACACTTTGAAATCCAGAATTTATCTTTTCTTGTTGAGTATAATTAAATTATTTTGAAAAATCGACCAATAAAATCTTCTTCTAAAATCAGAATTTAAAAAATATAAATCAGTATCCGATCGAAAAAGTTTTATTTTTATGAATGTTTATTCGTTTTATATATTTTTTAAAGAAATTTAAGAAAATATTTTAACATATGTTTATTCGCTTTTTTAATATAATTTTTAAGAAATTTAAACAAATATTTTAACATTTTTCATGTCATTTTATGTTTAAAGATGGCTTCATAATAAAGATCTTAACTTAGTGTTGAATCAATCGTTTCCTTTGTTCTTCTGTTCATATTAAATACATGATTAGGAGAAAAGATATGAACATGAAACAGGATTATGGAACAATCCAAGTTAATTAGATAAATATGATACGACTGTGCGTAGGGTTTAAAGCCAGTGATGAGCTTGAAGAGGAGAAATGGAGCAGCCATGGATGTAAAGGATGCTGGAAGCTTTGGTTATACGGATGATGGACTTAAAGACATGAGAGAGATTGTTACTGCTCCTTTCTAGTTCTTCCTCATTGTTTTATACCCTCATAATATTGGTTTTTCCTTCAAGTGTTGTCAAAGTTGATGGCTATCGAGAAGTTTGAAAGAAGGCTTAAGAGTTTAATCATTACTATTTTCATAAAATTTCTTAATTTATTATTATGCAAATATATGTTAAGACAATGATTTATAATAAAGGGTAAAAGATGTAAATTTTCTTTATAATTTAGGAGATTTTACAAAATTCTTTAAATTTTAAATATTTTATTGATTTTTTAGTATTTAATTTTTTCAAAATTCAAGGATATTAAATATCAACCAATTAAATGTCAATAATATAGAAATTTAATTTATTTTAAATTTGATTTAAAAATAATTATAATAATTATAATAAATTATTAATTTAAGTCAAATTAAAAAAAAACTAAAAGTTAGAGAAAATCTTTTTGAAAATTTTAAAAATAAAAACTTTTGAAGTTTACAGCATTTTATTTATTAACAAATTATCTTATATTAAATTACAAAAAGAGGGATCAAATGGTGGTGGAGATGCCAAATAATTCATGTTTAGTGTGAAAAGGACAATCATGTTGGGTTAAGAGGGTAAGTTTAAAGGGATCAGATCACCTGTTACATTTTTGTTATTTTAATTCTGTTTCAAGTCATTCATTTTTGCTATTTCAATTATGTTTCAAGTTATCTTATTTACATATTTACGTGAAATTTACGTAATTATACGGATGAAATAATTTAGAACAGCAAAAGTAAAATAACATACACCTCCCCAAGTTTAAGTTGGTCAGATTAGAACCAGAAACAACTCCTACATAAATCTAATCTCAGATTATGGTCTTATTTCAGAAGGAACATCGTACATTGTCCTGAAGTACTTTACTTACCAGAAGTTTCATCTCACATTAACATAACCTTACATTAACATAAATCTTAATTTACAACAAGCCCTACATGATCAGATCAACCTAAACTGACATGTTAGGTGCATAAACAAGTCACTAGATGTGACAATACATGTGTATGCTCACTTGCATACTAATGTCAAATTAAATTCTGCTCATAGATTGCAGAATGAGGACTAAATCAACATGGCATCTCTGGTATACACATCAGGTTCACCTTGGCCTTGACATGCACGGATGAGCCATCTTGAAAACACAAATCCCTTCAGTATCTTTAGCTGAATGCTCTAAAGAGCTAGAGCTTAACATATTTTGTTGTTCTGTTGTTTACCAAACAGCAAACAGGATGATCACGGCATGATCATGGCTAGACAGCAATACCAAAATGAAATAGCAGCAATAAACTGCAGCATCTTCTTTGGTTCTGTCCTGCCGGAAATTTCCAGTGGAAGTGAGTCAATCTTGAGTATGGGAGGAACGTATAGTGTTCCTTATCTGCATGATTCCATGTTATCGTACTTTAATTAAATTCAAGTTACATAAAACATCATATAGAACGGCTAGGTAAGTTGCGATCAAATGCTCCCAATGCAACAACAGTCTCCTTCCTGATGCCTCACGAGGGGCAATTGTCTAATTATAAAGTTGTTTAGCAGCATACTCCTGCATCATTCACAGGCCAAAATAAGAAGCATAACACGATACAGAAAAAAGATAAATAAGTGTTTAAACTTAGATGGTAGGGAGTTCTAATCAGCTTACATTTATGCGCATCAAAACGTAAGAGGAGTGTCATTCGGAGTCTGAATGACCTGATTGACAAGTTTTCGGACTCATAGTTTTGGATATATGAACATCTGATGCGTTTGAGGGATGCTGGAAGATTTCGGACTCATAGTTACAGTTGTTGGTATACTCCGTGTTGTTGTCAATTTGTTTGATGGAATCGAATCCACCCAAGGAATTTAGTGGAACATAAAGTTCCCTCAGCTCCAAATAAGGTAAATCGTCATCTGGGAAAGTTTGCTCCCCATAGAAAGCAGCAGGGAGACCCCTAGGGATGGCATTACTTTCAGGTTGATCAAATCCTTCCAGATTGTCCAAGTCTTCTAAATCTTCGAAAAAATCGTTTCCATCAATAAAGTCATCTGTCTGAACACCTTCCACCTTGTTGGGACTATCTACTCTCTGCAAACCCACACCCAATGAGCTACTCAATAGATTGTATAAGTGAAAAGGGAAAACAATAAATTACATGTGACAAAAAAAAAAATGTAAGCATGAAAAGGCAGAATTAAGATTGTCAAAGCATGTTAGGGAATACACAGAGGAAATGCAGAAATGGGCTGTTTGAATAAGAATGAGCAGCAAAGGAAAGTTTCATTAGCAAGTCAAGCAAATAAGGAATGAAATCAATTGCTTTAATGCAAAACAAAAACTAATTCAAAATGGAAGGAATCCAAAAAATTTCTTTAAGATCTAACATTCACCAGATTATAAGATCGTCTTCAAATGCTCAAAAAGGCACCAACAGTTTAAGCTAATGAGCAATGGATAATAGAAAGTTGTTTTACATGAATATAGAAATTGAATTTTCATAAGCAGACACTAGTGATTATTGTTGCAGCTTGTAAGAACCAAATCTGACAATAGAAATAATAACATCCAAGAAGCAGAATAAAAGAATACACTTTTATGGATAACCAAAAAATGAAAATGATTAGGCAACTAAAATTGATGTAATCAATAAGAAACTAACTTCCAGGCTACCATTAGTTCAAGAGAAAAGAGTAGGAAAGATTAGTACATCACTATTTTCAGGTTTCTGTGCAAGGAACTCGCTTTCTGCATAGAACATATCTAACATTTCAAGAATATCATCATTCTCAGCCACAATCTGAGAAGCCTCAGCGTTGGCATTAGTATCTGGGACCACAGTATGGTGAATAGGTGGTAGTGTCTCCAGTGGACATGATGTAGATTGTCCAACGGACACGTCCTCAGGTGCATAGTCGAATGGAACATGAGAAGTGCTTGGGTTATCCTGGGTTGCAAAGGTCAAAGTGGACACACCAATAGAGGATAAATGTCTGTCTCCTAGTTGTACTTCCTCTTCACTATCCCAATCTTCTTCCTTAAATGGCGCTCCATATTGTGCACCATTCTTCGCACCTAGCCCATCCTTCTTGAATATCACACAAAGCACATACATATCTTGAGCAATTCCTTTTTCAGTCCACTCCGTTCCCTCAAGTTTGTACTCATGCATAACCCAATCTGTACGTTCTCCATTTGGTGACTTACCTTTGTGGAAGATCAGAGTTCTTATTCTACCCACAACTACAGAATTGTGATGGACCTTTCTATCCTTGCCACTAGTTGTCCAATAACCTAAATCTGTAGATCGATTCATTCTAAAACTACCTGCATATTTTTTTTCTACAGGGCAGAAAAAGTACCACTTCAAATTACCAGTCCTCAGTGAAGATCTATCAGGAAGATCCCATGGAGAATATCTGTAAATGTAAATCTCTCCAATGACTTGAGAACGTTTCTTTCCCAAGACTTTATTCTTGAGATAGTACATAACAAGCTCCTCATCAGTTGGATAAAAACGAAAGCCAGGAAGTAGCATTGTTTTTCCCACTAAGAAAAAACAATTCTCAGCCACAATATGAGAAGCCTCAGTGCTGACATTAGTATCTGGGACCACAGTATGGTGAACAGGTGGCCATGTCTCCAGTGGACATGAAGTAGATTGTCCAATGGACATGTTCTCAGGTGCATAGTTGAATGGAACATGAGAAATGCTTGGGTTATCCTGGATTGCAAGGGTCAAGGTGGACACACTAATAGAGAAAAAATGTCTCTCTCCTAGTTCTACTTCCTCTTCACTATCCCAATCTTCTTCCTTAAATGGCGCTCCATATTGTGCACCATTCTTCGGACCTAGTCCATCCTTCTTGAATATCACACAAAGTACATACATATCTTGAGCAATTCCTTTTTCAGCCCACTCCTTTCCCTCAAGTTTGTACTCATGCATAACCCAATCTGTACGTTCTCCATTTGGTGACTTACCTTTGTGGAAGATCAGAGTTCTTATTCTACCCACAACTACAGAATTGTGATGGACCTTTCTATCCTTGCCACTGGTCGTCCAATAACCTAAATCCGTAGATCGATTCATTCTAAAACTACCTGCATATTTTTTTTCTACAGGGCAGAAGAAGTACCACTTCAAATCACCAGTTCTCAGTAAAGATCTATCAGGAAGATCCCATGGAGCATATTTGTATATGTAAATCTCTCTAATGACTTGACAACGTTTCTTTCCCAAGACTTTATTCTTGAGATGGTACATAACAACTTCCTCATCAGTTGGATAAAACCGAACGCCAGGAATTCGCATTGTTTTCCCCACAAAGAAAAAACAACAGGAACTCCCACTATAGAATAATTGTCTTAAAAAGAAGAAGAAGATATGATTTTGAAGTAATCTGAGATTCGTTTCAAGTTGGTCTGGGTTATACAGCTGTTTTCCCTGTTTACTAACGAGTAATCAAAATCCACAACCTGTAATCTAAATGAATAAAGCACTTAGAGAAACAAACTCAAGTCCAATGTCGGAACAAGGTCTTCCAAGAACACCACAGCCTCCTCCTGCTCATAAACCCGAAGTGACACCAAAGAAAAGATGGTTTTCTCTTGCGGGGATCAACAGACATTTGGTGTCCGAGATATACCCTGTTTTAAAAACCATTAAGCTCACAAAAAACTAACAAAAAAAATATGAACAAGACAATAAACTTTACACAGATTCTATAAGGCGAAATTTATCTTTAAAAAAGCACCAATATCAGATTACAAGAGAGCAATAAAGCACTAAAGAACTCGACTTTGAATCAACC
Organism: Erythroxylum pelleterianum; assembly: GCA_027563865.1. NCBI lineage: Eukaryota > Viridiplantae > Streptophyta > Magnoliopsida > Malpighiales > Erythroxylaceae > Erythroxylum > Erythroxylum pelleterianum. The sequence continues at coordinate 28,305,013 of JAOQMR010000211.1, read as the reverse complement.
AAAACACAAAAATTCAGAAAAAAAATGAACATGTAAAGTCTCAAAAAGTCTGAAACTATGAGATCATTAAGCATAAAATTTCAATCTTGACGTAAACCCAACAACATCAAATACAAAGAGATCAACATAATAAAACAAAGAAAGCATTAAACCTTAAATGACACAGAGAAGCTAAAATCAAAAGTAAAAGTTGCACAAAGTAACATACATTTCAGAAAAACCCAACAAAACCCAGATAACATCAAAGCAGAAGAGACTGATTAATCAAGAATCATACCCGAAAAGAGGAGGCCGCGGGAAAGGAAGAGAGAGTGATAGCACCAAGAAAGAGAGAAAGAGAGCAATACAAAGAAAATAGAAAGAGAGAGCGAGAGAGGGAGAGCTCAAAGCTCAGTGGTTGCTTTTCTATACTTTCCTTCAGTCTTGACTCTTTGAGTGTCATGTTTTTGTTTATTTGCCTTTTAATTTATTTTTGTGACAATTTATTTAATTAAAATTTTAAAAAATGGAATTAATCGGTAGCTTGGCTAAGAATTTTGTCTTCTGATTGGCTTGTAGACTTTGACTTCTCCACTTTTCTTAATTTTTATTATTCCTTTTTTCTTTTTACATTCTTCATCGTTATCTGCAGCACTAGTGGAAAGGAGGTTGGTTTTTTCAATTTTTTAATATTATATTTTGTAAAATAATTTTAAATGTTTTATAATTTTAATGATCAAGATAAATGTTTTAGAACGATAATAATAATAATTTTTATTAAAACAGAAATTTAATTTTTCTTAATTTTTAATAATTATATTTTAGTAATTTTAAAACTTTTAATAATTTAAAGATTAAGACTTTAAAATAATTTTAAATATATGCTAAATTATTATAATTCGAATGGTCATGATAAATATGATGTTAATAATACTTTTTATTAAAATAGAAAACTGAGTAAAACCAAAGTAAATTATGCAAATATCAAATAAATCATGATTTTTTTGACGATTAACATTTTTTATTTTTAATTTCAGAAAATCAGAAGATTGAATATAGCTCTATGCATACTAGAAACACGTTTTGATGCAACAATTCATACGGATTTTTTTTGGATTTTCACTATTTTTCCCCTTATATCTTGTGGAAATTTATATAGTAATTTCTTGTAAATTAAAAAAATAAAGACAATATAAAACACATTTTATTAATTGATCCAAAAGGAGAAAAAAAAACACATCAAAATTTGAAGTTGATCATCTCAAAAGTTTCACCTTACATTAACATAATCTTAAACAACTCCTACATAAATACAATCTCAGATGTGTCTTATTTCAGAAAGAACATCGTACATTGTCCTGAAGTATCTTACTTCCCAAAAGTTATATCTTACATTGACATAATCTTACATTACCATAATCTTAATTTACAACAACCCTACATGATCAGATCAACCTAAACTGACATGTTAGGTGCATAAACAAGTCACTAGATGTGACAATACATGTGTATGCTCACTTGCATACTAATCTCATAAACTAAATTCTGCTAAAAGATTGCAGAATGAAGACTAAATCAACATGGCATCTCTAGTGTACACATCAGGATCACCTTGGCCTTGACATGCATGGATGATCCATCTTGAAAACACTAGTCCCTTAACAGTATCTTTAGCTGTATGCAGCTAAAGCTTAACATATTTTGTTGTTCTTCTGTTTACCAAACAGCAAACAGGATTATCACGGCAGCTAGACAGCAATACAAAAATGAAATAGCAGCAACAAACTGCATCATCTTCTTTGATTCTGTCCTTCTTGTATACATCTTCTTTGATTCTGTCCTTGTTGTCTACTTTGATTAAATTCAAGATATGTAAAACATCATATTGAATCTGTCCTTGTTGTATACTTTGATTAAATTCAAGATACGTAAAACATCATATCGAATGTTTAGGTATGTTGTGATCAAATGCTCCCAATGCAGAGACAATCTCATTCTTGACGCCACACCAGGGGCAACTGTCTAATTATAAAGTTATTTGCAAATTTCCAGCATCACCATACTCCTGTATCATTCACAGGCCAAAAAAAGAAGCATAAGGCGGATAAAGAGAAAAGATAAAAGTTTTTAAAATTAGATGGTAGGGAAGTACTAATCAGCTTACATTTATGCGCATCGAAACTTAGAGTAGAGTCTGATGACCTGATTGACAAGTTTTCGGACTCATAGTTTTGGATATATGAACATCTGATGAGTTTGAGGGATGCTGGAAGTTTTCTGACTCGTTGATATGGTTGTTGGTATACTTAGTGTTGTTATCAATTTGCATGATGGAATCGAATCCACTCAAGGAATTCAGTGGAACATCAAAATCCATCAGCTCCAAATAAGGTGAATTGAAAGTTTGGTCCCCATAGAAAGCAGCAGGGAAACCACCAGGAATGGCATTACTTGCAAGTTGATCAAATCCTGCCAGATAGGCTAAGTCTCCTAAGTCACCGTAAACATCGTTTTCATCAATACAGTAATCTGTCTGAACACCTTCCACGGGACTATCTACTCTCTGCAAACCTATGGAATTTAATTCACTCAAGCAATTCAGTGGAACATCAAGATCCGTCAGCTCCAAATAAAGTGAATTGTCTGGAAAAGTTTGATCCCCATGGAAAGCAGCAGGGAGGGCATTACTTTCAGGTTGACCAAATCCTGCCAGATTGGCTAAGTCATTGTCAAAATTGTTTCCATCAATACATTTATCTGTCTGAACCCCTTCCACGGGATTATCTACTCTCTGCAAACCCACAGCCAATGAGCTACTCAATAGATTGTTTAAGCAGAAAGGGAAAACACTAAATTACATGTCACACAAAGAAAACGTAAGCATGAAAAGGCAGAATTAAGATTGTCAAAGCATGTTAGGGTATAAACAGAGGAATACAGAAATGGGCTGTTTGAATAAGAATGAGCAGCAAAGAAAGTGGGCAAATCAGCAAAGAAAATTTTCATTACCTAGTTAAGCAACTAAGGAATGAAATCAATTGCTTTAATGCAAAACAAAAAGTAATTCAAAATGGAGGGAATTCATAAAATTTCTTTAAGATCTAATATTCACCAGATTATAAGATCATCTTCAAATGCTCAAAAAGGCACCAACAGTTTAAGCTAATGAGCAATGGATAATAGAAAGTTGTTTTACATGAGTATAACAATTAAATTTCTATAAGCAGACACTTGTGATTATTGTTGCAGCTTGCAAGAACCAAATCTGACGATAGAAATAATAACATCCAAGAAGCAGAATAAAAGAATTACGATTTTATGGATAACCAAAAAATGAAAATGATCAGACAACTAAAATTGATGTAATCAATAAGAAACTAACTTCCAGACTACCATTAGGTTAAGAGAAAAGAGTAGGAAAGATTAGTACATCACTATTTTCAGGTTGCTGTGCAAGGAACTCGCTTCTTTCGAAGAACATATCTAACATTTCAAGAATATCATCATTCTCAGCCACAATCTCAGAAGCCTCAGCATTGGCATTAGTATCTGGGACCACAGTATGGTGAATAGGTGGCAGTGTCTCCAGTGGACATGATGTAGATTGTCCAACGGACATGTTCTCAGGTACATAGTTGAACGGAACATGAGAAGTGCTTGGGTTATCCTGCATTGCAAGGGCCAAAGTGGACACACCAATAGAAGAAAAATGTCTGTCTCCTAGTTCTACTTCCTCTTCACTATCCCAATCTTCTTCCTTAAATGGCGCTCCATATTGTGCACCATTCTTCGGACCTAGTCCATCCTTCTTGAATATCACACAAAGTACATACATATCTTGAGCAATTCCTTTTTCAGCCCACTCCTTTCCCTCAAGTTTGTACTCATGCATAACCCAATCTGTACGTTCTCCATTTGGTGACTTACCTTTGTGGAAAATCAGAGTTCTTATTTTACCCACAACTACAGATTTGTGATGAACCTTTCTATCCTTGCCACTAGTTGTCCAATAACCTAAATCCATACATCGATTCACTCTATCACCACCTGCATATTTCTTTTTTATTGGGCAGAAGAAGTACCACTTCAAATCACCAGTTCTCAGTAAAGATCTATCAGGAAGATCCCATGGAGCATATGTGTATATGTCAATCTCTCCAACGACTTTACATTTCTTTCGCAAGACTTTCCTCTTGAGATAGTACATAACAAGTTCCTCATCAGTTGGATAAAACCGAACGCCAGGAATTCGCATTGTTTTCCCCACAAAGAAAAAACAACAGGAACTCCCACTATAGAATAATTGTCTTAAAAAGAAGAAGAAGATATGATTTTGAAGTAATCTGAGATTCGTTTCAAGTTGGTCTGGGTTATACAGCTGTTTTCCCTGTTTACTAACGAGTAATCAAAATCCACAACCTGTAATCTAAATGAATAAAGCACTTAGAGAAACAAACTCAAGTCCAATGTCGGAACAAGGTCTTCCAAGAACACCACAGCCTCCTCCTGCTCAAAAACCCGAAGTGACACCAAAGAAAAGATGATTTTCTCTTGCGGGGATCAAAAGACATTTGGTGTCCGAGATATACCCTGTTTTAAAAACCATTAAGCTCACAAAAAACTAACAAAATAATATGAACAAGACAATAAACTTTACTCAGATTCTGGGACGAATAAGGCGAAATATATGATCTCTTTATCTCTAGAAAAGCACCAACACCCAGATGATAAGAGAGTAATAAAGCATCAAAGAATTCGACTTTGAATCAAACAAAACACAAAAACTCGGGAAAAAAATGATGTAGAGACTCAAAAAGTCTGAAACCATGAGATCATTAAGCATAAAAATTCAATCTTAACATAAACCCAACAACATCAAGGACAAAGGGATCAAAATAATAAAACAAAGACAGCATTAAACCTTAAATAACACAAACAAGCTAAAATCAAAAGCAAAAAATGCACAAAGAACAGAAATTTCAGAAAACCCAACAAAACCCAGATAACACAAGAGACTGATTAATCAAGAACCATACCCGAAAAGAGGAGGCCGCGGGGAAGGAAGAGAGAGAGTGATAGCGCCAAGAAAGAGAGATAGAGAGCGATACAAAGAAAATAGAAAGATAGAGCGAGACAGGGAGAGAGGGAGAGCTCAAAGCTCAGTGGTTGCTTTTCTATACTCTCTTCAGTCTTGACTTTTTGAGTGTCATGTTTTTGTTTATTTTCCTTTTAATCTATTTTTGTGACGATTTATTTAATTAAATTTAAAAAAAAATGGAATTAATCGTTACTTAAGTGGGAATTTTGGCTTCTGATTCGCTTGTATACTTTGACTTATCCACTTTTCTTAATTTTTATTATTCCTTTTTTCTTTTTACATTCTTCATCCTTATCTTCAGGACTTGTGGTAGTGCCGACTGACGAGGAGGTTGGTTTTTTCGAACTCTTTTCTATTTTATTTTGTAAAATAATTTTAATTTTTTATAATTTTAATGATCAAGATAAATTGTTTTAGAACGATAATAATAATAATAATTTTATTAAAACAGAAAATTAAATTTTGGTTTTTAATTTCAGAAAATCAGAAGCTCTATTCATAATAGAAACACGTTTTGATCCAACAATTCACACGGACTTATTTTTGGATTTTCACCATTTTTCTCCTTAAATTTTGTGGAAATTTACAAAATACTTCCATAAGTCCAATTTTGGCTTATCATCTAAAAAGTTTATCAACTCGAACTCGATCAAATCTAAATACTTAATTATAAATTAGAGATGACAATAAGTTGACTCATAGTTTAGTGCTGCAAAATTTTTAAATTAAGTTTTTTAAAAAATAAAAGTGTAAACAAATTTTTTAAAATTAAAATTAGGCTTAAGTTGTTCAAATAAAGATTTGCTTGAAGCTCAACTCTTTTAAAGAATGATAGTGTTTGGTTTAAAAAATTATACCTTATATTGGTCTGAATGAAATTAATTGGTAACTTGCGTATGAAGTTTTGTCTTCTGATTTGCTAGGTAGCTTTACAGACTTTGACTTCTCCACTTTTCTTAATTTTTAACATTACTTTTTCCTTTTTACATTCTAGTTTTGTAAGATAATTTTAATTTTTTATAATTTTAATAATTATGATAAATTTTTTATAATTTTCACCTTAAATTTTGTGAAAAATTATATAGTATTTTCTTAAGTTCAATTTTGTTTAAGTCGCTATCTTAAGTGTAAATATCTTCGTTTAAGAGAATATTTTTAGTATTGGAAAGTTTCAAATTTAGAATATTGGATAAAGTATATTTTAACCAACAAGTTATTAAAGTAGTTATGCTTCAGTAAACTCTACTTTAATAGAACTAATTTAGCTTGGCCCACCTAGAAAGAGATCAAAAAGATAAGTGCTCACTCCTTTAGGATTTGTTTGGTTTGGGGGTTAGAGATGGAAGGGGATTGAACGTAATATAGTTCCATCGTTTGGTTGAGGGTTTCATAATAGAATGGAATGGGATGAGATGAAAGCGGAGGGTTTCATGTTACGTTTCATTCCATCCTAAACAGTGAAAATAAGAAACCTCCGATTTGGGGGTTTAGGATGGAACGTAACATAATAAATACATACTACCTAATATACCCTCAATAATTCTTCTTAATACCAAATATAACCAATTCATAACATTAATATATTAAATATAATATAATAAATTTTAATATAATAAATTGTATTAAATAATTAATAATAATATTTTATATTATTAATAATAAATTTTCTATATTTAATAATAAAATATAAAATTTTATATTTAAAATTTATTTATTTATTTTATTTATATAGAAATATATAAAAC
>JAOQMR010000211.1:28275769-28287896 GCA_027563865.1 Erythroxylum pelleterianum | reverse complement strand
CAAATAAAAAAAGAAGCATTAAACCTTAAATCACACAAAAAAAAAGCTAATATCAAAAAGCAAAAATCGCATAAAGAACATAAATTTCAAAAAATTCGACAAAACTTAGATATTATTAGAATAGAAAAGATTGATTAATTAATAATCATACCTAAAAAGTAGGGATGCCAAATTTAATCAGGCCCAATTTTTATCATAGGTGATTGAGTCACGGCCAGATCCGTTCGTGGTTCAATCGTTACTTCAAAAATGACATTATATAAATATGATGAGCGGAATTGGGCAAGCCTTGAACCACCCTAATCCGTGGTAGGGCCTGGCTGAGTGAGGGGCGACTCAAACTTGGCTCGGTCTATGGATAAGTCTATCGAAAAAAAAGGAACCAAATAGGTTGGTGTGAGTGGTTCAGCACTCTCATACCTTAACCAGAGGTCTCGAGTTCGAGTCTTGGGAATGGAAAAATCTGTTTGGCCAGCACTTTACCCTTTACAAGCTGATCCGGTGCGAGCGGGGAATAATCTGAGAGTAGATAGTTTAAAGGTGTCTTCTCACAATTGAGACCTTCCTAAAATACCCCGTGGTCAAACCAAAAAAAAAAGTCTATCGAAAAACGGACGTCGCGGGAGAAGAAGAGAGAGTGAGATTGCCACAAAAGTGAGTTAGAGAGCAATGCAAAGGGGAGAGAGCGAGACAGGCTTTTCTATACTCTCTTGAGTCTTGACAATTGAGTGTCAAGTTTCTTTCCTTTTTGTTTTTTCTCCTTTTAATATTTTTTTGTGATAATTTATTTAATTAAAATTTAAAAAATGGAATTAATTGGTAACTTGCGTAAAAATCTTTGTCTTCTGATTGGCCAGGTAGCTTTATAGACTTTGACTTCTCCACTCTGCTTAATTTTTAATATTACTTTTTCTTTTTACATTCTATTTTTGTAAGATAATTTTAATTTTTATAATTATGATAAACCTTTTTTTTAAAATAATTTTCAATTTTTCTGCCTTAAATACTTTAACAGAACAAGTTTTGTTTAAAGGAAAAATAAATAAGTCTAGAATCTTCAACCTAACAAGTGAAGCCGATAGTTTCTCGAGCACGACTGGCTAAAGTTAAATTTCTATTAAAGATGGTAATACCTTTTTAAGGAATAGTTAGTTTTTATGAGGTTAATCTCGAGACCTCGCGTAAGCACGAGTATCTTCGTTTAAGAGAACATTTTTGGTACAGACTCCACCTTAATATAAGAGGTTACGAGAGTAGTTAAGCTCTGGTAAACTCTACTTTAATAGAACTAATTTAGCTATTCCCACAAAGAAAGAGATTAAAGAGGTAAGTGCTCACTCTTTTAATGATAGCTTTCACTGGACAACGTATTTCTAGTTCATAGAGAACTAATTTTATTTAATATTTACACAATTGAACCAAAAATTAAACAAATAAAATGAAAAGATTAAAAATTTAAAAATTCAACTTATAAAAGAGGTTAGAATTTAATTAATAATTTATCAAATAAAAAAATTAATTTACTATAATTCATCAAAATCAATTAATTTCTAAAAATCAATCGATTAAGTGATAAAAGTTATTAAAATAAATGAAACTAATAAATTATAGGTCTGTTTATTTCTATTTTTAATTTAAATTCTGTTTTTATTTTCAAATTAAAAAATAATTATTTGTTTGAGCTTTTTGTTTTTGTTCTTTAAATTTTCAAAAATTGTAAAAACTGTAAATATCAAATAGAAACAAAATTTAATATTTAATATCTTAAAAAATAAATAATAGTATTAAAAATATAAAAACATTGATATGAAACAAAATTTTATTTGTATTTGAAAAAATAAAAACTGAAAACAAAAAAGAAAAAAAGAAAACCACAAAACAAAAAGTGAAACCAATTTTTACCAGACCAAATTAAATCAATTCTTTAATAATTGATTTTATTAGGATTTTAGAGCTAGAAGATGATAAGAAAAACATAGAAACTTAAAAAGAGAACAAGATAAAGTTCAAAACCTTCCAATCAATATAAAAAATAAATGATAATTCAATGCCACTAATAGCCAATTACACACTACATTCCTTCACTGATGTATGAAAACAACAAACAAAAAAAGGACCTGATCTATTGGTATAATGTTTTCCAACAAAAGAGTTGGTAAACACAATCACTTTGATACACTTCTTGGAAGAATAGGTGAGGGAGCATTTTTCCATACAATGGTTTCAGATCAGAAACTGAACAACTGGCCGCCTGAAAACAGTTCGTCCAATCTGATTATAAAGAAGAAGCCGGGAATAGGTAGATGTACACACAAACATAAGTTGCTTCCGGTACCTAACCAGTCTGACATATGCAGTAGTAGCAACGAAAACCAGAAAACTGCAGCCGATACCCGTTATGCACTCTTATTTCCACAGCAATCACTCTGTACAGTATTTGCTTTCTGAAAATGGATCATAAGTATATAGCATATCTCTTTTGTAGATGCTAAATTCCTCACTAGCATATAAAGTCCTATCGGACGAGGGGAAGGGACGGAAAAGGATCCTGTATTCGAGTAAGATCAGCCTGCTAGACTCTAAAAAGTATTTCAGCCGGTACAAATTACAAAATCCTCACTGGAGAGAACGAGGCCAAAACTGTTGCCAATATTCTGTTTCATATCCAACAAATTCCCCAACATGAAGATGCAGTGAGCCACTTGCAGTCTTACTGTGCAGATACATTCAACTCTGACCATTATATTTCACTGCACTGGCTCAGGAGTTAATTGTACAACCAATCATACCTAACATCACAATATTCCATTTAAAACTCTCTGATAGTAGTCATATTGCCGTGTGCGCCAGGCATCTAGGCTGCTGCTGATCAGAGAAAGCACCAACGATACACATTGCTGCTAGAAAGCAAGACAAATAGTTACATACATAGCATCATAGCCTTGAGCCAATTGGTATGATAATAAATCTCAAATTTACCTCTTCCGTCAAACTTAGATGGAACCTTTTTCTTAGATTCTGTATGGTCCTCGGACCACCTTTGAAGCAAGGAAAGCCCGAATCCTGTCCAAAAGCATGTGCATCTAAGTAACATTTCGGCACAAGTGTGGCAAGGTGAAATTTATGTTGGCCAAAGACTGCCTAGACAGATTTCTAATGGAGAAATATAAATGTATTCAAGTCTGACAATTCATATTCGCCCTCTTTTTGTCCCTTTGTTTTACTCACTCTTTGACAAGGACATGAAAAGAGGCTACAAATAGCAAAACAGATGACCTTACCTGCAGCATCTCAACAAGAAGAATGATTCGCTCTGCATGCTTACGGCATGTTAAGAACCCCTGAATGCATAGAACCTGGATCCAAATGGCAAAATCATCAGTTAATGTCCTGACAAGGGGTGGGACAAAATAGGAATGACAAAACTACAAAATAGTCGATCAATACTTTAAAATAGTCGAAAAACTCGCTTGGAACTCCCTCAGCATCAGAATCCATGACCTACAATGATTGCAGACATTCCAATTACAATTGGATTCAAACAAAATTGAACACCAAGGAAGATGTTAAAACATCTGCAGATAATGAGGTTGAAAAGGAACAACCAAAGGGAAAAAGTAAAGATAGCAAGCTGAACAAAGGCATGATACAAAAGTGAAACCCCACCTCAAGGAGTTCTCTGGTAAGTTTAAATGGCGCACTCTCAAAATTCACACCACCAGGTGAATTGGAGAGCATGAAGCCAAAATCAATGTGTATAATATGACCATCTTCATCCAATAATAAGTTTCCATTGTGCCTATCCTTTACCTGAAGTTAAAAACATTTATTTTATCATGAAGTGTATACAAGCAAGGAAGCCTTGAAACAAGTCAATGCTTTAGATGACAGAAGGTTTTGAAAAGTTTCCTGCTTCATACAAATAAAATAAACTAAAATGCTTTAGATGACTATTTACACCAAGAAACTGTAACTGGGGTGCAGAGCAGATCTAAAACCAGGCATAAGTTTTTCTGTGGTAGCTGATATATGAATGTCATCAGCAATTTAGAGTCGAAGGACTGGGAAGGAAGAAGGCACCATACCTGTAGAAGATAGCACACTAGAGAATATCCAGCCATACTTTCAACAAAGTTCCTCTGAAAAGAAAATGTAATTACTGAGTAAGGTATCCTAATGAATAGAAAGATAAACATGTCATCAATGTCTGTTACTTTAGAAAAGGACCAGTAACCAGAATGCTATTGGCACAGATTAGAACATTTGACATGTATATTACCTGTGCAAGCTTAAAACTTTGGGAATTCTCTTCATACTTGGCAACAAAGAAATCACGCAAACTTGAGATGTTGGGGTATCTACTTTTTATTGAATGAAGCGAAGCCTAAAAACCAGGAAACAATATAATTAACATTCCTATGCAATTTTCTCATGATAACAAAAATTGTATATTATTACCGTGTCAGGGATTGTTTCAATGAGAGCTGTATAAGAAGAAGTAACCAAAACTTCATAGGGGCGTAACCAGAGAGGGAGACCAGCTTCTTGAAATATATCTGGCATCAGATGTAAATTTGTAAGCAGGAGTCAACAAAAAGAACAAGGGGGAATCCAATATCTTACTAGAGTAGGGACAAAAGCTTCAAAATATGGAAGTCAAACAAATATTTGACAAGAGCTGCTCTAGCAACCGTCACTGTGTTTGCAGATTGCTGATCATAATGGAAGTTTTTTGTTTTATTTATCTTCTCAAGACAACTGGGGAGTGTATCAAATTCAGTTTTGGCAGAAAAATATGATATATATTTTTCTTAAAAATATGATATATATTTTACGCAAGAATAAGAACAAAATTCTTTGCGTCTTCGCCAGCAAAGAGAAACAACAAAGAATAACTGGCTGCTTTGGACTACAAACACCAAATTTGCAGCCTGGTCGCTGTAAAGATATTCACAACACATACCATAAAAGTGAGAAATTAGTTGCACTGCAAGATGCTCCTGCCTACAATCATCACCACTCTTCACAATAACCTGTGTGGGAAACAAGCACATAGAAACTTCCGTAAATAAACATACATATACTATGTAAATTTCAGTAGAAAGATCAACTCCATATTGGCCTCAAGGTTAGCGTAAACACATCAAGTGATTAAGAAGTATAGGATAAGAACTAAACATATATGCAGATGCATCAATGTATCACTGGGAATCAGCAATGTTTCAAATTCTAATATAAACAGGTGAACCGATATGACAATATTACCGGATCCAAACAGTTCAGTTTGCACTATGATCATCCAGGCATATATAAAGCATCTACTGGAAAAGTACAAATATAAGATAAGAATACGCAAGCACTAAAGATAATGACTAAAAGACTTCTATGTTCCAAAAATATAGTTAAATAAAACCAAGCTATTATCAGTTCTAACAAGAAAGAAAAATATAAGATCTAGAACTTACAGATCGCAGGTCCCAACCAGGTATTTTTCCATACATTGAATTTTTACGTATTCTCTCTTTTTTAACGTCCCAAAGTTCACCCCATAAGGGATCTGTTGCCTTGGGAGTACCACCATTACCCTGTTGGAAACTTAAACCATTTAAAGAACCAACATTTTGCACTGGAACAGAGAACAAGACATTCAATTTGCATGAACGCTCACCCTTGATTGTGCATCAGATGAATCTTGGCCTGCCCCTTTTAGAGGGAGTCCAGGAGGTGCTTCTCCTTTGGCTGCTGCAGCCTGCAGAAGGCAGTTACTTTACCAAAACCTCTTTGATAAAAAAAAAAAGAATCAGCGTTTTCAAGCAAAGGTTCACCTTCACTTCTTCTATGGCAATTGTACTTGGAACCCGACGATGCTCCTTACGATGTGATGCTTCTTGATCCCCAATGCCTTCCATCTTAACTCTGGGATCTACTGTCAGCACTACTCTCACCCATTCCATATCACTATCATGTTCTGTCCCTTGATGCTGACTACTACTACCAGAGCCAGATTGCAAAACAGATGCTTCAGTGTTCATTGGTTGCCCAAGAAATTGCTTCTCCACAAAAAAGCTCACATTAACGACTTTCAATTTAGCCCCCGAGGAATGTGACATTGCCTGGTCAATGGCTTGAGCTGTAGATATTGACATCCTATCGCTACTGTTCCGATACACTTCCTGGACAGTCCACAAAGGATAAGCCCATGGAGGTGGTTTTGGCAAAAATGCATCTCCATTAGCCAGAGGTATCCCTCCTCTGGAAAGCTTTTGAGAGCCAGATGTATCCTTCGTATTGCTGAAAATGAACAGAAAACTGGTGTTAACTATATTCCATAAAATGTTATCTATGTCAATGCTGATTTATGTGCTAATTAACACCCAAGATTTAACAGAAAATTACCTTGGCATTTCAATTTTCAAGACTTCAACACAAATTAGATAAGGTGCCTTCTCCCTTGAATTCATAAGCTGAGCTTCATCTTCTGGTATATGAACCACACAATACATACCCTTACCCATGGGAAAGCAAACTCCTACAGCAACATAAATTTACCGTTTACATATAAAAAAACACTAATGGAATGTATATCACAGAACTGGCATTGAGTTTTAACACATATGAATATGAACTTCTATATTTAATTACGAATTTTCTTTTCCCTGTCTCTTTAGATACAAATAAATTTCTTAAGATTAAAAGGGGAAAGAGCATAAATTACTGTTAACAACATGGCAGCAGAAGCCACATTGCTAGAATAACTTTTGCAGCTTAGAAAAATCTAAAAGTTTACTTGCACTACCAAAAAATAAAGATCAAAAGAAAAACTACTCTCCATCAGATACGTCCAATTCCCAAATGAAAACATCAGCAAATCAATTGTAGATTAGTGTGGCTAGTCACTTGTTAAGCTATTATAGGCAACTTGATTTTCAAATGTATTCTAGCTTTTGAACAGCCATCTTTCAATTAAAGTCCACCTTAATTAGAACAAATACCTCCAGTATTTTGAGCTTCAGCTAAACGCATGTTTATCTCCACAAGTGACTGAAAAACCAAGAAATAAATGTGTTAGAAGGAACTTGTGCAGCTGATTAAATACTGTGCAGGATCATGCATGTAAAATTGAATGCTCAAGCAGAAATAGAAACATACAAGTCTGTAAGTTTGTGTGTTTGTGTGCCTGTTTCTATGGTTTCGGCTGTGTAAACAGACCACCAAGCATATTTACATAATAACCAATATGCCTCGCAGAAAGTGAAAAATAAGGGATAGCCAAATTTAAACTAATTGAATAACCTCGCGAAGAGCATTTTTGCGATCTTCGACTGGAAAGACATCTACAAGGCCATATGAAGTCTCACATAGTGTAAGCACAAAGTCCAATGATTCATGATAAGCTCCTTTCCGGAATTGTGATGCTGTATTATTGGGACGTGGGGGTTTCACGTTTGATTTTTCATTTTGTTGCTTTGGTGAACCTGGACGCTTCTGCCAAATAAAAGCCACAGATACATTAATGACAAAAGGAAAGGGCCATGCAAATGAAGGTTACTTTTAAAAGGAAAAAACAGAGGTCATAAATATTACTCATTACAAGTACCTCTTTGTTCTTCTTTGAAGCAAACAATTCTGAGTCTTCAACAGAACGATCGCGATCTCGGAATAGTTTGCGAAAAAAGTTCTCCGTCCCAGGACTGCTCTCAAACAAGCTGCTGCTGTTACTATTTTCGTTTATTGCAGTACTTTTTACATCTTCAGGGTGCACGCGGAACAATCTTCGAAATAATGGGAAATCTGAAGGTTCTCCTTCCTCACCATTTGCATTCCCCTCATCAATTTTGTCAATTGAATCTTTCTTCTCATCAAACATATCTTTAAAAATCCTCCTGAAGAAACCGTCTCTCTCATCTTCGTCCACGGACTTTGGAAGTTTCCCTTCAGAATTTATTCTTTCCTCATCCTCACTCCTCTCTTTCCCATCCTTCTTGTCCTCAAACTTCTCCTTGAAAATTTTCTTAAAGAAGCCCTCTCTTTCATCATCTTCCAGTGATTTAGAAGCTAATTTTTCATCACCATCGCCCTTACTATCTCGAAATAATCTTTTGAAGAACCCTTCTGAGCTCGATCCCAATTCTTCATCATCTCCTCTACTATTATCCCTTAAAAGCCTTTTAAAAAAGCCATCTGAGCTGGAAGTGAACTCCTCATCCTCACCTTTATTGCTATCCCTCAACAGCCTCTTGAAGAACCCTTCAGTACTAGACGTCAAATCCTCGTCATCACCCTTACTGTTATCCTTTAAGAGCCTCCTAAAAAACCCGTCTTTCTCACTCTCCTCATCTTTATCCACTGACTTTCTAAACAATAATGCATCCCTCACTTTTGGGCTTGGAATGAACTTCTTGAAAATTTTATTCTCATCCGGTGATAATGGATTTCCATCCTCCTGCAAATTGTTCCCTGATGAGGGTGAGAATGAAAAAGTCTTCTGCAAGGGCGGGGATGATGTCAATGACAACAACTTCTGCTTTGAAGACCGGATTTTATTCAAAACCTGGTTCTTACTCCCAGTACTTGAAGCTTCATTATGGGACCGTATTAGCGGTGGCCACTCTCCCATGAGAGTAGCTGCAATCTGGCACTTCTCCTGAATCCTGCTAATCCCTTCATTGTCATCAAAATCCTCAAGTTCGGCCAACAAGAACCAATGCACCTTGAGAGATAACTTCAATGACTTGGAGCAAATATCAATAACAAACTTGTCTAAAGATGGGCTGGGTTTGTGTATTAGCATATAGCAAATTTGGAACAAATAGCTCTCGATGCCCGACAAGGGCAAAGTATACATTCTATTGCAAAGATAATCTCGTACCCCAGCGTGATCATGCTTATAAAGGTAGCTCACTGCAATCCACTCGCAGAAAAATGCCGAGTCAAAGAACCTAATTAGCCACCCATTCTCGCTGGACTCACCAGTAAGGTTAGTCCTTGCAGCAATCTCACGTGGCGACGGGTCCGATTCTCCACGAACCAGTCCCAAAAGCCTCACCATTGTCAATCTACCATCATAAACCCTAACTCACCTCAAAATATCAGATCAAAACACAAAGTCCATCACTTCTCAATCCCAATAGACCAAACACGGCTCTTCTCTTGAAATACTAAACCCTATAACTACTTAAAACCTTCACCGGAACCCTAATTTCAATACAAGAGTCAAAATCTCGGCTCCTCTCAGTGATTCAACACAAATGCATCACTGAGATGCCAATTCCAAATCTAACACCGAGAAACCCAAATTTCGACGCTCCAAGCTACAACCTTCTGGAAGGTCCGATTCAAAACTCACCAAAAGTGGTAAGAAATGATCGGAATTTTCTGGAGAAATCGAATTTGGGACAAGGAGACGATCTGTGAATCGGAATACTTACAATTTAGGAATCAAAATTGATATACGGATATCAGCTGAAGAGTGGATCTTGACAATCCTGCTTCCAAGTGAAACGACGTCGGAGGACAGTTGTTGTTGTGGTGGTCACGCTGAGGTCGTCTTCTTGAATTGCACACATATGGAGACAAGAGAGAAACGCAAGATTTTGTTATTATTCAAATTTTGTATTGACCCGTTAAAGAAACTATAGGGTTTCACTCAAATGCGTGCCGGACCATTTAAAGTTCTATGGGACCTCCTGCATGATTGGTCCGATTTAAGAAAGAAGTAATGATTGATGTCGTTATAGGAGAAAGTCCTAATTATAATTATGAATTTTGAATTTCAATTTCGAGGCTCAAGAGACCGTCGAGGTTGAGGTTGGAAAAGGAATTTAGGCATGGCAATCCCGCTGGGCTGATCAGCTTACGGGTCAGATTTCTTAGCTCGATTGAGCACGGGTCGGACTCGGGTTAGGATTATCCAGTTTGGCCCAACTTATGTCTAATAAAAAAAAAAGATGAAATGATATCATTTTTTTTTAAATTTTTAAAAAATAATAAATCGAACCAGGCCGATCCATCCTTAAAATAGCTAGAGTTTGATTCTAAGTCGATGCATAAAGTGTAATTTAATAAATTTTTAGTTAGATTTAAATTTAAATAATCAAAATCAAAATTCGACATTTGTTATTATAAAACTCAAATAAAAATTTAAAATATGAATAAAAAATTTAAAATATGAATAAAAATAAAAACTTAAATCTTGCTAATTTGTGAAATTAGATTCCATTTATTATCAATTGTTTATAATAAAATAATTTGATTGAGCTTATGAAAAAAAGTAATTTTTTTGTTTTGAATCAAACTAATTAAAATTTGTTATATAATATGATTTGTAATTAATTTTATAAATTAAAAAGGACTTCAAAACAGGAAGATTTTGACCAATGTATATAAGAAAATACATAATATTTAAATCAATAATATGAAACATTTTTAAATTTTATAAATAAAAGGATTTATATGAGAAGAGAGGAAAATTACATTAGAATGAGTTTCAAAAATATGGTGTAAATGTAATTAATGTTTTCAAAACCAGACTACAAGTTAAATCGGTAATATATAAAGTTTAATGTTTAAATCTTTAATCGATATAGACCATTATAAAATTGACTAAAGATTAAACAAAACTAAATTTTTTTAAAAAATGATTGAAAATTTTTCTTATAACTTATTTATCAAAAATTTAAAATTTAATTGAAAAATATAATGTGAAATGAAAATTAGTTGGTTTATAAAAATTGATTAGTTTAAAAAAATTGATCGATTAATTAATAAATCAATCATTTTAAAAAATAAAAATTATTAAACTAAATCAAATTACAAATTTGAAAATTGAATTGAAAAGTTAGCCGGTTCAAGATTTTCAGTATCAAACCAGCCGAATCGGTTCATTTTTAAAACATTTATGTACTAATATTTTTAAAGATATTTTGAAATTTCATCAAAGTTTACAAAGAAAAAGATAAAAGTTATAATAAATATATTAACATTGGGAACAAGATATGCATAATTAAATTAAACAATCTTTATATAATGACCGTATGAAAAGATTATTTAGAATGGAATATCACTTTATTGCTATTTTTGTAGAATTGGTTTTGTAATACATTTCATTAGTTCAAGCATATATTTGTATTTATACGAACAAATATTATGTTTGAATGCACTTCGAATCCAATTTGAGTAAGTTGTTAGAGACTTGAACATCATCGTCATTATCATCACATCCAGTCCGAAGTTCCGCAATAAAGTAAAATTTGGAGAGGTTTGATAATACGCAACCTTATCCTTACATAGTAGAGAGGTTGTTCCCGGTAAACCTGCATACAAATGTAACAATAAAAAATTATAATATAATGACAATTATTGCATTTGGATATTCTAAAAGAAAAATATTAGATTATAAAAAAGGTTTTTGAAATCAATAAATTAAATTTAAATTAGCTAACTATTAATTAGATTTCGGGTTTAAGAGGGTCAATCTCAATAACTCGAACTTATTATTATTTTAGTCACAGTTTAATCAAATTTTAAGTTATTTGAACTTAATTGAGTCGGGTTTGGAATCGGATTCTAAAGTGCCGGAAAAGGCCTACTGCGATCATTATAAATATAGAACAAGTCCTATCCCTGCAAGCAGGAATTATCTCGTCTCTTTCTATAACCTATTGGAAGGTGCTTGAAGGCATAAACAAAGAGATCTGATTACACCTTAGTTACTTTTACTTCAATCCTAGATCATCAGAACTTTCTAATAGTAATGGAACTTAAAGTCATGCATAACCTTAAGAAGCAAAATTATTAGTATTCATAATCTTCAAGAGGATGATCATGATGCTGATACATTCTTGATCTTGTATCGGTACAGAATGTGCTTCTTCTTGCTGAAAGCTCCATTCCCAATGTAGATCACAAGCTTTCCTGGTTCTTTGTTCTTGAACGAATTGCGAACGGCTCCCTCCTTCAGGGTTGTTATCCTTCTCTCCCTCTGAACAATAATGGCATAGGATGCTTCATCTGTTGGAATAAATTCTTCTTTGTAATGCATATCCCAACAACACACTGTCACATCCCAGATCAAAGTTTTCCCTACCTGTGAAACAATCATGGAAAAGATGGTTTAAAATTATGAAAC
>JAOQMR010000211.1:28210469-28221428 GCA_027563865.1 Erythroxylum pelleterianum | reverse complement strand
AAAAAAAGTATGATCGTTTTGATATGATTCGTTGGTTAAGAGTTGGGTTCCAGAAACGGTGCCCAACATAAGAATTAAACAAAAAGATAAAAAAGTTAATTTATAAACTTTAATTCATATTAAACTAGATACTTATAAACAATAAGTTCATTTAAATCCTAATATAAGTGATATCCCAAGTACTTCCAGAAATCCTCCTAGATTTCCTTCACAAAGTTTTAATAGACCTATTTGTGATTATGTTGGAACACATATGGTTATGCAAGATAAAGATGGTTTTACACCAATAGATAAAATGAGAACATAATTTATAAATCCTTTTGGAATGTATTTAGATATCGACTATATTCAAAATATAGAAGAAGCAATTAATAAATGGGAAACTGCTCTTCGAGTTACTGTTTCTATTAATAAAATGGATTACGAAACTACAAAACAATTTTTAGAAAAAAACTCTACTGAATAGCTCTCTTCGATTTTGGGAAATTTTAGATGAAACCTCTAAAAATACCATCTTTAATAATAATATGGATATTAATAATTTGATAACTCAAGCTACTGAAGCATTTCGATTAGAATTGTCAGAGAAGGAAATATTTTAAAAAATACTACAAAAATAGGAAAATATGTTATTACTTTACAAAGACTTCAATTATGTGATATGTGTCAAATAAATAGAAACATTTGTATTTGTATTGATTATTATTATCATATTTATAATCAAGTAGATGATACAAATCTTTATTTAGAAATGTTTTACTCTAAGAGACCTGACCTATGGGGAAGCAAACTAGAAGCAACTTATAACCCAAGATTAGTAGATACCTTAAGGAAAAGAATATTTTTTATTAAAAGATAAACTCAATGAATGGCGTAATGAAGCCATATTACTAAATTAGAGTAAAAAGATTAAAAAAAGAAATCTTCTTTATGTTGTTATGATTTAAAGATGCCTACTATAATTGGTTGTAATATTCCTTATTATTATACAAAGATAAAGAAAAAATATAAGAAAAGGAAAAAAAGAGATATTTTAAAAAGCGTAAAACTAGATATTATAAGAAAAAAGAAGCATATAAACCTAAAAAACCTATATTCAAAAGAAATAAGAGGAAAAATAGAAAGATAACTGAGTGCCAATGTTACTATTGTAAAGAAAATGGACATTTTGCTAATGAATGCCCTAAAAGGTTTAATAAAAAGAAAATTGAGATCGATGATGAAATAGATATAATGATAAAAAATGAAGATTTTGTTCAAATTAGTACTTTTCAAGATTGTTCTTCTGAAGAAAGGATATTTATAATAACGAAAACAAAATATAAAGATACCTCAAACTTTGATATAGATGAGTGAAATAGGAGAATCTTCTAATACTCAAACTAATAATCAAATCATAGATAATATAGTAGAAACATTTGAACAACATGGCGAATATAGCCAAGAAGCTTTGATAGATAGAAAAATGCTTAAAAAGATTCAAAATACAATATTTTCCATAAATTCTTAAAATGGATTTAATATGACTTTATTGGATAAACTTGGATTAAAATTTCGAAAACATCATATGTTTTAATGACAGGTGAAGCATCATAGGTGCTAATGGCAAGTGAAGCATCTTAAGAGCTAATGAAAAGCAAAAAATCAGGCCTAATGATAAGCAAAACACAATAAAGCTAACACCGAGTAAAGTGACAAATTAATAAACTTCTATAGCTATATTGCCTTACGAAACAAAAAGCTTATAATATAACATACCTACATATTTTCAAATGTACACATAATTTCTAATAAAATGCTCACAATACAATATACCTACTTAACATTATGTTTCAGAAAGCTTCAACCTAAAAGCATGCCTACAATTGAAGCTTAGGAGGTTGTTAATAGATATATATATCAAATCTCTTTAGCCTTATGGTTAAAAGAGAACTTAAACACTTAAGATTTTCGTTAAAAAATTTAACGAAACGTTCTGACCATTGAACTCAATTTAATAATAATCAATATAAATATAAGAATAAAGAAATTGCTTAACAAAAATCAATTAAAAAATTGAATAATAATTTAAAGAGGATAAATAGGAAAGAGAGAACACAAATCGATTTACAATAGTTCAGTAAACAACCCTTTCCTACTTCTAATCCCAAAAATCTTCTTTTGAATTCCATTATAATTCTTATTTAAAGGAAATAATAACCTTTATACAAATTTTTCTTAGTAAAGAGGGACCCTTTTACAATCTTCCTCCACAGTGAAAAGAAACTTCAATTCTACTTAGAACACCTTTAAGTACAATAATATAATACCAAAAAAAACTTACAACTCAAAGTACACTATGATAACTTTAAAATGGCTCACTTAAATAAATGTGAGACAAAGATGACTAAATGCTTGACAAACACTTAGAAATATGTAAGACACTCAAATACTTCTTAATGCTAAAACAAATGAGAAAACATATATTTATATTTGTGACCTTAGTAGTTATTAGAGCTAAAAACTAGCGGTTACGTTGGCTAGTTACTAAGCACTAGCTGACCAATTTGACATATTGGTCAACTAGTATGCATTAAAGCACAGATTCACTATTTATTGAGATATGGGTCAACCACTAGGGAAAATTGGTCTACCAATATGACACAGTGGTTGACCAATATATCAAACAAAGTTATTACAAATTCTTAATACATCATCTTATACAACTTTAATCCATATTAGTCAACTACTAACTCATATAAGTTGACCAATCCCTCAAAAAACATAATTTTAACAAATTTAAATGCTCAAATTAAATTTGTTTAATGCAGTTATGAATTAAACATTTCCCACAATGTTCCTTAGAGAGTGTTTAAAAGATTAAAAGACTTCTCTCTTAAACACAATAGCTTCAACACCTTTTGATAAATGAAAAGACTTATCCAATGAAGTAATATGAAATGTTTGTGCATAGTTTCCCTTTGAAATTACCAAATTAACAAATAGAAATTACAATTAATAATACAAAATGTAGAGTGACTTTGATGAGTCTTGATCTTCTTTTTTTCTTGGCCTAGCTAATCTTTACTTTGTAAGTTATAAACTTCATCTTTTCTTTTATAATCTTTATAAAGCATCTTTTTGAGTTTATGACAATGTCTTGTCTCGTATTGTTTTTCATCAAAATAATAAACTCAACGTAGTACTTATGTTTTGTTATCATCAAAACATCAATTAGAACTTCCCTTGGTTCAATCGTAAGCACATTCAAACCTTTTAACTAGATTGTTGACTCTAGCTCCCTTTCCTTGAATTTACATTATAGACATATGGAGCATAGCTCCCTTATCTTAACAAATTTTAACAAAAATTAAAATGAATATGGTAGATCTATAGATTCTAGCTTTGTTGTCTTAAATATTCAAAATATAATTACATTAAAATTGATAGACTTGTGGAGTTAATCTTTCATGAATGTTTTAAGGCCTAATGTTTCTAACTTATTTTAGTTTTATAAAAGATGTCAATATCCATGTATTATCTAATTATTTATCCTTCATGCCAAGGAGTTGAAGTGACTTTTTTTAGACCTAACACTTTTATGCTTGCATGTTTTTCTTATGCCAGAGAGGTAAAGTAGACTTCTCATAGTATTGAGGTCTTTGGGCATTCAACTTTTTATTAATGAGTTAAATAGTTAAAGGAACTTATCCTTTTTTTTGTGAAACAAAGGCAATATCAATAGCGTTAATCAGAGAATTAGGGGAAAATCTCAACTACAACGACTAGCATATAAATGTGAGACTCTTGCTAAGTTATGAGCCTCAACATTGGCTTGCCTACGAACCCAACAGACCTTGATATGAGGTCTGGCGTGTAATAATTGCTTACATTCCATAATGACTTTACCAAATTCAGTCCAAGAATCATGAGAACTATTCATAGCAGAAACTACATTTTGGGCATCTGAGTAAAAAGTCCCTCTACCCTGACAAAGAGGTAAGACCCAAGTTAACGCTTCTCGCAGTGCCACAGCTTCAACCACATCTGCACTACAACGCCCTACAAAATAACCCGATACTGCTTTCACGAAGTTTCCTTCCCCATCTTGGCATACAACCCCATAGCCATATAGACATCGCTCCATAAATATTGCACCATCAACAAAGCACAACCAATTAAGTTGGGCCTCATCCCGCAGCCCCTCCACTGGACGGGAACTGTTCATATGGGCTTGTTTCTAATCATGAATATAGCCTAAAGCCATGCGATACAGAGTAAAAGAATATAGCCTAAAGCCACTGGACGGGAACTGTCCAAATCTGATCGTTACGTGCCTGCCATAATATTGAAGCTAAGGAGTACCATTGAATCACCCGTACCGTCGACTCCCTCCCACACACTTCCGCAAACCACTGGTTGAAACCCACCCTTCTCGCACAACACTACCTCCTCCCCAACGAGTCCACACAGACCGAGCCTCCGTACAAAAAATAAGAGCATGGTCAACATCCTCCGCTTCCCCGCAATGGACACAGTCAGCGCAAATGTTCATATGTCGCTGTATGAGCCTGCAACACGTAGGTAAAATGCCTCGTAAAGCTCTCCACTTAAAATTTTTTAGCTTAGGAGGCATGGATAGTTTCCATAACGTCCCCCAAAAATCCCCGGCAACTCTCCCATGCACCCTTCCCGCGTAATTCAGACTCAACCGATAGCCTGATTTCGCTATATAATAACCATCACGAGAATAATGCCAAATGCGGTAATCATCACGGTGTCTCCTCCCCACCGGAATGGGCAGGATGATTCAAATATCCTCGGTTGTGAATAACTCCTGCAGCATATCTAGATTCCAACCCCTCCCATTCGGAAGAAACAAGTCCTTTACCATCATGGTACTCAACGTGGCAACATCCCCTACAACACAAAAGTCCCCATTCTCCCTAGGAAGCCAAGGATCATCTAGTACCCAAATATCTCGCCCATTCCCAATAGACCATCGAAAACCATGCTTCACCACCTCACACGCTTAGAAAATACCTCTCCAAGTAAAGCTTGGATTGGACGCCAATCTAGCTGACAAAACATTCCTCCCGGAAAATATTTGGCTTTATAAATCTGATACAGAAGAGTATCAGTATGACGAAGAAGTTGCCATACCTGCTTTCCAAGAAGGGCAAGATTAAAGCAACGTAGTTCTCGAAAGCCTAAGCCACTTGATTCCTTTCTAACACACATGCGCTCCCATGAGAGCCAATGAATATTCCTCCACCCATCCGACTTCCTCCCCCACCAAAAGGAGTTCATCATCCGCTGAATCTCGTCACAAGTGGATATAGGTAGCAGAAAGACACTCATACAATAGGATGGGATGGCTTGTGCCACAGATTTAAGCATGACCTCCTTCCCGGCCCTCGACAACAAGCCGTGATTTCAGCTATTCACTTTCATCCACAATCTATCTTTTAAGTAGTTAAAGATAGCCTTTTTACTCTTACCCACTAATGAAGGCAGCCCGAGATACTTCCCATTCTCCATAGCCGAGAAGACACCCAAGATGGATGACATGTGAGACTTCAAACTATTAGGTACATTCGGACTAAACAGGAGCCCAGACTTTTGGAAGTTCACCGATTGACCCGATGCCAGCTCATACTTTTGAAGAATCAATTTTACTTGGGCACATTCTTGCGTCGCCACCTTAAAGAAGAACAAGGAATCATCCGCAAAAAGCAAAAGAGTAACCCGAGGACCTCCTCGACTCGCCCGACACCCATGAATCCTTCCCCTCGCCTCTGCCTGTTGGAATAAACCTGTTAAGCCCTCCGCACACAAGATAAACAAATAAGGTGACAGTGGGTCTCCCTGTCGAAGACCCCTCCGACTCTCAATAGAACCCATCTCTGTGCCATTGAACAGAACCTTATAAGTCACTCTTGTTGTACACATCATCATCCATTAAATTGAAGCTATTGGTTGAGAGTGGAAAACCAGAAACCAGAGAAGTATACCAAGGCAAGCCGCTGGTTGCAATCACCGACTTCAGGAATCATTGGACGAGAAAATAGCGGTAACACCGAATATGGTTTCAAGTTTCAAAGTCATACTCAATTCAAGAAGACTGTATATAACTCCAGAGGCTGGTGGGTCTCTTCACAACCCGAAGTTCAAACAAATTTGGAAAGTGATCAAAGTCAAACAGAGGTTGAAGAAAGACAAAAGTTTTTAAGAAAATGTCGGGAAATACTGATGGTCAAGTGATACGTTGCAAGGGTAAGTTAGTTTTCTTGTTGGGTTTTGTGCTTTCTGTTGTTTCTGCTCATCCCATATTAGTACATTAATGTTTTTGTTGATCATCTTGGTGTTTTTCCTTCTGGATCTTTTTGAAGTTTTGGGGTGGTGTTCATTTTCACGTGTTTACTGTTCGGCTTGGGGAAATTCGAAGGAAGTTCAGATAATATGTGTCGTTTTACGAAATATCGATTCTTTATAGCAATTAGCTAGCTATCATTGTTCATTAGTTCTTAACGTGTATGATCTGTGTCTTGCGATCTAACCGATGTATCTGCTTTATAGCTGCTATTGCATGGAAAGCTGGGAAGCCTCTGGTGATAGAGGAAGTTGAAGTGGCACCTCCTCAGGCTATGGAGGTGCGCTTGAAGATTCTCTTCACATCCCTCTGCCACACTTATGTTTACTTTTGGGAAGCCATGGTAAGTGCTGCTTCTTGGACAACTTTCTCTAAGACCTTAGGCTTTTCATGGTGTGTCACTGAGTGCTGATTTGGAAATTGCAGGGCCAAACTCCATTATTTCCTCGCATATTTGGCCACAAAGCTGGAGGGTACGGGCATCACTTTCTCTATTTACATCGTGCTTAAGCTTTTCTCTTTCTTTTTTTCTTTAGTGATTAAGCCTCAGTCTATTTGACTCCCTTTTTTTTAATCTTCCTTAAAATTGTTAGGGTATCTATTTTACATTATGAAACTGTAATCCCCAGTTGTGTAATGAAACTATGGGTAATTGTGAAAAAAGAACTATCCAACTTGAGCTCTAGAATGTGTTTAATTACGTACAAAATCATGGAAGCTCATGTCCTCATCTACCACTTGATCTGTTGGTGCTCAGGATTGTTGAAAGTGTTGGTGAGGGTGTCACAGACCTCAAACCTGGGGACCATGTGCTTCCAGTCTTCACTGGAGAATGCAAAGAATGTAGTCACTACAAACCAGAGGAAAACAACATGTGTAATCTTCTTAGGATTAACACTGACCGAGTTGTGATGCTTAATGATGAAAAGTCGAGATTCTCTATCAGGGGAAAATCCCATTTACCATTTTGTTGGAACCTCCACTTTCAGTGAATAAACTGTGGTTCATGTTGGCTGTGTTGCCAAGATCAATCCTGATGCCCACTCAACAAAGTTGGTGTTCTTAGCTGTGGAATCTCTACAGGTTGGAGAAAGAAATGCTTTCATTCTTTTAACATATTTGTCTACAGAACCATGTTCCATATCAGTTATCAAAATTTGATTGTGTTGCAGGTCTTGGTGCGGACTTTGAATGTTGTGAAACCTAAGAAAAGCTCCTCGGTTGTTATTTTTGGATTGGGAGCTGTTGGCCTTGCTGTGAGTTTCTAATCGAACCTTGAACAGGGAGGTCTTGTAGCATTCAGTTCTACTGTATCTCTAAAAATGTTTTCTTTGACATCATTAGGCTGTTGAAGGGGCTCGATTGGCTGATGCCTCAAGGATCATTGATGTTGATCTGAACCCCAAGAGATTTTTGGAAGGTAAGAGAAGCTTCTAATGAAAGTGATTGCATAATCATCATTTGATGTCTGTTTAATGTTGCTTGATCATCATCCCGTAAAGTCAGTACAATCGGTGTCGATCTGAAATCGTGGAAAGGCAGTTGTGCAGACAGAAAAGAGGAATTCTTTTGTAAATTTGACACAAACTCAATATAAGACATAATTGAGATCATAAAATTTCTAAGATAAGAATTTATTGAACTCACCAAGTTACTTTCTGTTGCAACTTTGCTTAAAGTTAGATATGAACTTCGTGTGATAAGAACTTTTGAATTCAGCTTTATCAAAACTGTATCTGATATATGTTTGCATTCTTTCTTCTTAACAGCCATGCAATTTGGCGTTACAGAATTTGTAAACCCAAAAGATTATGAGAAGCCTGTTCAGGAGGTTTGTGAGACAATGGGCTAGATTCTGTGTAGCATATGTAAATGAGTCTTTGTTCCGTTATAATACTGTTCTTGTCTTCAGGTGATGGCTGAAATGACTGATGGAGGAGTCGACCGAAGTGTTGAATGCACTGGAAATGTCAACGCAATGATATCTGCATTTGAATGTGTTCATGATGTAAGTTTTTGTTGAACTCAATGGATAGCAATGAGAATGAAAGTCAAATAATCATGTCTTAACTTACAATGCCTTGGAATGCCCTGCAGGGATGGGGTTGCTGTACTTGTTGGTGTGCCAAGTAAAGAAAGATGCTTTCAAAATTCATTTGATGAATGTCTTGAACGAGAGGACTCTCAAGGGGACGTTCTTCGGCAACTACAAGCCACGCTCTGATCTTCCTTCTGTTGTGGAAAAATACATGACTAAGGTAAGCAAAACTTTCTATTAGAACTTCATAACCAGTATATAATAAGATAAAAAGACTTCAGAATCAAAATAAAGTAATCCTGTATTGAAATGGTAAAATTGGTCTGGAGGAAAACGGACTTATGCTATAAGTATCATAAGATCACGTCATATAGGGAGTATAATTTTGCTCATGCTTATGAAAATAATGAAGGTCCAAAGAAATCTAACTGTGAATGTGGCTGCATTTATAATTTATAGCCAATTTAAGTCTGAGTTCCATTCAAATTCCTGTCAAAACAGGTTGTATCCATTGACTTCAGGTTAAGTCAGGCTGGACACGGATTGTTTTGTTGTCACTAGGTTATATAAAAATGTTGCAGCAAAGTATATCGGAGTAAATTAGACTGGATTCCCCCTGTTTCTGCATCTGTAACCATATCCAGTTGATGTGATTGGAAATCAAGTTTTTCATATTCTGATAACTCGAAACTTTAACATGAGACTAGCAGTTACTACTTTGGCTTGATGCATTATACCATATGAAGTCTATATTGCTTGAATGTTGTCAGGAGCTTGAGCTGGAGAAATTCATTACACATGAAGTTCCATTCTCAGATATTAACAAGGCGTCTGAGTGCATGCTCAAGGGGGAGAGTTTCCGGTGCGTGATCCAGATGGATGCGTGAAATAAGAAGAAAAGAACAGTTGATGAGTGTTTGTGTGAGGGAAAAGAACGAGATCATGAATGTTGATAGTGTTAATAGTTGCATTTTGGCTATAGTTTTCCTGTCTAATTTGAGTGCACTGTCCATGTGAAAGCAGATAATAATATGTCACTTTCTGGCAATTCTATGTCCAAGCTTATAACTTTCAGTTGTTCAGTGAAGGTTTGAGGTTCCAAACTATGATATCTAGTTGGTTTAAAGACTTGATTTTAGATTTAGATTTCTTTCTCCTTTCGGGCTAATCATATGATTTGACCATATGATTAGCCCAACCATATGATTAGCCCGAAAGGAGAAAGGTTTAATCAGGGTTGAACTTGGACTTGGAACAATTGGATTTGGGCTTGAACCTAAGCCTATGTTTTGATTTATCATATTCGTAACCTGTCCTGAAGAAGCATTAGTAGCACATACATGAACAAAGCCTAAGCTTCGGTTCAACTTCAAAAACCAAGATCATTGTGGAGGTCTAGTTTAGATTGCAATTATATTTCTTTGATGTTATGACTTTAATTATGGCAATATATAAACTTAATTTCAATGAATACTATTTTAAAATCTCATAATATCATTTTACATAGTAATCAATGAGGCGTTTAAACTAAAAAATCTTTTGACTAATGTCCAAAAATAAATTTTAAGCGCAAGATTTTCTCAATCATTGCTTAAAGAACATAAAAGTATTTGCCAAAAGATATAATGTTGGGATCAAACAAATTTGAGAAATGATCAAAGTCAAACCGAGGTAGAAGAAAAACTGGAGCTTTTAAGAAAATGTCGGGAAGAACTGCTAGTCAAGTGATACGTTGGAAAGGTAATATAGTTTCCTTTTCGGGGTTTGTGTTTTCTGTTGTTTTTGTTCATCCCATGTGAGTCCTTTTGAAGTTGTGGGGTGGTATTCATTTTCATGCGTTTACTACCAAAAAATATATTAAATGTTGTTGAAACAATATATGTCCTTCTCACCGATTACAGACCGATTTCATGCTGTAATACAATTTACAAAATTATAGCATCCTTATTGGCATAGCGGCTGAAAGGGGTCTTGAATGAGGTAGTGAGTAAGGAGCAAGGGGCATTCTTACTGTCGAGGAGCATTGGAGATAATATTTTACTACTTCAAGAGCTGCTCGGTGAATATCAATCTGGTAAGAAGCTACATAGTTGTGCCATGAAAATTGATCTATATAAAGCGTTTGATACGCTTGGCTGGGAATATTTAAACGATTGTCTCCAGTGTATTGGTTTACCTCCTCGGTTCTGTCACTGGATCTCTCAATGCATTCAAATGCCCTCGTTGAGCGTCCTGATTAATGGCATCCCTACAAAGCCTATCATGATCCACAGGGGCATACGACAAGGGGATCCCCTCTCCCCTTATTTATTTACTCTTGCTATGGAGGGTCTATCTCGCTTATTGTCAACCATGGTACAATGTAATGGGCTTTTCCAATATCACCACAACTGTAAGGATCTTCGACTATCCCATTTGATTTATGCTGATGATGTGATTCTTTTATGTAAAGCTGACCCACAGGTGTTAGCTATTATGTTGAATTTGATGACTACTTTCTCTCGATGGTCCGGCATGACCATGAACATTCAGAAGAGTGGCCTTTATGTATCCTCAGATGTGCGGGACC
>JAOQMR010000211.1:28103949-28118994 GCA_027563865.1 Erythroxylum pelleterianum | reverse complement strand
TATATTTTCAAAGTCTACATGACTTGATACAATAAATTATTAAAAATTTTCAATCAAGTTAAAATTTTTCACTAAAAGTTTTATTGAATAAAAAAAATCTAGAAGACTTGATTGTAAGTCCTTTTTTTAAGATGAAAGAAATTATATTAATTATAGCAAAAGCTATCACACCATTACAATAAGTCATATTGTCAAACTGTAATCAGTACATGCTAAGTTGTCTATAGAGAGCTAAAATGATTTTAAAAAAGCAATGAATTACAACTTCGAACTATTTTTCAACTCATTTCTAAGTGCACTAGGCTTATTGTGAGCAATGAATGCGGCTCAAACCTAATTGACAATGTACAGTTTTGCGATTTGATATTTTCCTTCTTCGATTTCCTTGTATAATCTCTTATTCTCTCTCTAAATGGAGTAGATGGTGATATTAAAAGATGTTTTCTCTCTCTAAATGGAGTAGATGGTGATATTAAAATATGTTTTAAGAAGTGTTCCATTTGGTTCTCGTGGCTTGGTCCTCGCAATAATCATGTTAAGTGTCTCCCTAAATTTAAAGGTGAACCTAGATAGTTGTACCATACTCATTATACTTGATTGTAAGTTGATATTATTGACTTTTATTACTATCATATAATTTCATTGAACCTTAATATTTATTTACACCCAAGTAAGTTGGTGTGTTATAAAAAATGACGACTCAATTTGAATAACTTTGGAACTTCTCGTGGACATTGTAATTAGACAAGGGACTTAGGCATGCTTGTGTTGAAAAAATCGAATGTAGGACAAAAAATGCCAAACAAGTACAAATGCAAACTTTGTCTATATTGAAGCAAATAAAACGCATTTTGGTGTGCTTAAGATTATTTGATATTAACTTCAACTTTTTAAGAATCATTTGCTAGATTAATGTATGCTTGTGTATGAAGCAAAACTTAATTTTAGGTTTTAATTATTTTTTTCTAAATTTATTGTTAAGGTTAAGTTTACACCATAATTTAAAATTTTAATAATCTTGAACACAAACACATAATTTAAAATTTTAATAATTTTGAATGAATACTAAATTTTAAACTGAGTTCAATTTTTACTATTTAAAGGGGAAAATTAAAAATTAAATAGGTTTCATATTAAATTAAAATTTATTATTTTTTAAATTTATAAAATTCTTCATTGTAACTTATAAAAATTTGTATATGACTTTTAGAAAGTTTCCTTTTAGGGTTCATTACATAAAAAAAAAGCTCAAACTTTTGTCAAATTTTCAATTATAGCCCGTACTTTAAAAATTAGCAATAAAATATCCAAACTTTCATTTTTTTTAAATTCTAACATAAACTTCAAAAAGTAACAATAAAATGATCAATTTTTTAATTTTTTAATTCTGGCACAACGTTAGTGTTTCTGTTAAGTTTAAAAATGGTTTAAATCAGATTATGCAACTACGATGACCTTACAGATGCAGTACGTTGTAAGGTGACAGTAGTTTGGGGCATCAAAAGAACAAACAGAAAATAAATAGCTGAGGATATCGGAAGAACATAGAAAAAGTTTGGCTAAAATTGAAGAAAATTAAAAGTTTGAACATTTTATTGTCACTTTTTAAAGTTTGGGCTATAATTGAAAAAATTTGAAAGTTTTGACATTTTATTGTTACTTTTTAAAGTTCGGGTTATAATTAAAAAATAGACAAAAGTTTGGCTTTTTTTTACAATTAGCCCTTCCTTTTAAGTATGAAATTTCTTTATAATAATTTTTAAGTATCTGTTAAATGGGCATTTTAACTATTTATAAGCAAGTATTTTAACAAGTTCATTGAATCAAGGTAAGGGTTCACACTTGAATTTGTCAAATGAGTGCTTTTTAAGTCAACTTTTCAAAATACTAACGAGTTCATTGATTCATTATCAACTTTAAATTAATTTCAAGGTAGTGCCTCAACTTTACTTTCTCTATTACAAAAGAACAATAGTCAATGATAATGATATATCAAGCATCTTTATTGGAACTAACTTAATTACTAACTAATGGTGATATCATTCTTTATCATTTAAGAGTGTTAGGTCAATATGAATCTCACCTTTGCGTGTGGGTAGGGTGCATACAGCTCATGTATAGTCCCTAACTTAATCTAAATTAGAATATGAACTTTATGGCCTTTTTACTTAGAGATGTTATCTAAAATTATGTGCAATAAAATCATGAATTATGCTCTATGTTACACGTACATCACTATAATTCAAAATATATCTTCATACTTTAATTCGTCTAACCTCTAACCCTCTCATGCAATTTTGTTTTTAAGTCTTGATCACCTTAAATGTAGTATAAAATCTCCTAACTTTAATCAAAAAATTAGAAGCATACCCATTTGAATACTATCTTAGTACTAAACAAAAAAAGATCAATGCAATGCAAATCAAATAAGTATAGTTAAATATCATGTTGAGAATTGGTGCATAAGCCTTCTCCTTTTTATACTTTCCAAAGTTTGCTTCATAACTCTAATTAAAAAGGTATATATAATTGATTTTTATTGATTTTTTGAATTATTTCTTAATAATATGTATATTTTAAAAAATATGCTTCCAACCCACTAGTCCTGCAAATCAGTTTATTATAATTAAATTAGTAGATTTTGTAGGCTCTATTAAGTTATCATGATAGGTTTGACGTGGAAAATCATCTTTTAAAATATATTCAATTGAGTTAAATTAATAAAGAAAAAGTAAGAGTAAGTTTTCTTATTGTCCAATTTTCTTCCATCTTTCCTAAAAATAGCATATAAGCATGCATACAATATATATACTACACATAAAAAGCAATAAAAGTCTATCGTTAAGCTCAAAGCTAATTTGTATTAATTATTGTTAATGGTCATTAGTATAAGATAAGAAATTGTCTTATATCAATAAACTACAAATATGTACTGAATATATCATCTAGTGCATATAATTTTTCGTAAATAAAGTATAGTAAATAAATTATTTGACGAGTTAACGACTCATATCACCTAAAATATTAAGCCAAAGTAACTCTTAATAACTATTTCGTTAAGATTAAAATGAGTCGTAGCCCCTTCATCATGACTCAATTTCGAAGCCTTTTGAAGTACGAGATTCTTTGGAGACTACCTTCATTTTTATGGAAAAGATGAGACACAATTGGTATCACCTTTTCAATTTTTCATCTCATAAAGATCGGATATTTTTAGGGTCAGTAGAGATCTTATCATAAAATTGATCAAGAATTGGGTGTACTATCTTCTATCTTCGTGATGTAGCTTTATACTTGTTTTGAGGACAAAAACAATATGAGATGCCGAGGACATTATTACTGAAAGCTAACACTCACAATTCCCATAGCAAAAAAGGAGAAGTCAAATAGCTACAAACATATGAAAAGCACCCTGCCTAGTACCTTCTTCATTGCTTGTTTTTAGGGTATAAAAATAGCAGCACTCAATAGCCTTGGTTCAAGCAATCTTAAATAGGGTTTTGGAATGAATTGGCCATTATAATATTGTGATTTTTGGTAACCCTTTTCGTTAGATTCTTAATTACAGCTCACAAAATTATATAAGCGATTTGAATTTGAATTATAATATTATAATTTTTAATGATTATCATCTTGTATTTTTATGTTAAATCTTAAATCTTAGATTTGTGATTATTGGTGACTCGTATTGTTATATCCTTAAGTAATTGATTAGCGATATCAAAAAATGCTCCCTGAATATTGCAATATATTATAAATAGGCAAAGTATAAGCATAATGTTAGTGTTTAAGTGACCATTTCACTACAATAACTTAAGCTCTTGTGTGAGGTTAACTTAATTGGTTTTATATATTGACTAACACACTCCCTTAAGTGAAAGCTTTTTGAACCTGAAAGGTTCAGTCTATCTTATGCTAAATAATAGATGGGTGGTAAGATTTGAACTTACGACCACTCGATCACAAACGCTCTGATACCATATTAAATAATCGTTCCACCATAATAACTTAAACTGTTATGTGAGATCAATTTAATAGCTAGTATGTACTTAGCATAAAACGAACAGATTCTTAGACTCCAGAGTCCTTAATGTCTTCTCTAAATCAAGGCTAACCGAACCCTATCCCTAATTTGAAGCTATATATAATAACTTCATTCATCTTGCATCACATGTAGCTTCACAACTATTATAAAACTACAAACAAAAACCCTTTATTTCTCTCTCTCTCTCTCTGGTTTTATGTGTCGTCAAGTACTGGTTGAAGCTTCAGAACTCAAGCAAAAGTTGTATATTTCAATACTTGACAAAGAAAGCAAATAAGGGTTCCTTCGGTTGCTCACGAAACCATGAGTTTCATGTCCTTAAATGGAAATGATGCCTATAATGTGCCATCATTTATATGAGTCAGTACCCACTACAAGAACACCATTAGATACCATTTTCTTCTCTCCTTCACTTCACTCTTTTCTTTGTGTTAAAATTCCACAAACTTAAGCTTTTTGCGTTCAATCATGGAGATGAACCAAAGTAAGTTCTCAGTTCAGACATGGAACCCTGAAATGCCCATGGAAGATCATCAAGTCCTCAATGACCATATTCCCTTCAGCCCACTTTGGCCTGTTAGCTACCCGCTTCAAAACCAACAACAGTCATCATCATATTCTTCAGTTCACATATCCATCTCAACCCTTCTTGGTGACCAAGTAGCAAACCCTAAAGATGAAGACGACCAACAAGAAGATGAACCAGAAGAAGAGCTCGGAGCCATGAAAGAGATGATGTATAAGATAGCAAGCATGCAACCAGTGGATATAGATCCAGCATCAATTCGCAAGCCGAAGAGACGGAATGTCAGGATCAGTGACGACCCTCAAAGCGTCGCAGCTCGGCGTCGGAGGGAGAGGATCAGCGAAAAGATCAGGATTCTGCAGAGACTCGTCCCTGGTGGTACAAAAATGGACACAGCTTCAATGCTGGACGAAGCAATTCGATACGTCAAGTTCCTTAAAAGACAAATCCGCTTGCTTCAATCCACCAACCAACACCGACCCTTTACCGGAGAGTGGCCGGTGACCTACAACAGACCTCTTGGCTCCGCCTTCTCGACCTCCATGGAGACCCCAGTTAGCGGTTCTGCAGGATTCAACCTCGGCGTCAATGGAGTGGACGTCACAGCCGTGTGCTTTGACCCTCAGGTAATTACAGACTAGTATGGCCAAAAGGTGACAGTAATCATGAAGAAGGCCAAAAGGTGACAGCAATCATGAAGATGAAGATGAAGAAGAAGAAGAAGAAGAAGAAGACGATGATGATGTTAAATTACGGCAAACAAGCGAAAGGAGTTCCACAAACTGTGAAAAACATTGAGGTATAATTGAGAATTGAAAATGGCGTAAAAGGTTTGTTAGGATATTGTTGACTAAAGTGGCATATATGATCTGTCGAAACAATCATAACGATCAGCTTGAGTTACGTAGAACCATATGTATATATAAAAATATAAAATATCGATATCATAATAAGGGGGCCTACGGAGGCTTTTGGCCGGAAAGTTGGTTTGGTAGTCTCTCTTCCGGGAATAAGACAGTCTTGACGTAATACAACGTTTAGCTTTTGAGCATAATTTCAGTCTCTGTCTCTCGACTTCTCTCTCGGCGATGCACATGCAATAAAGTTAAACCAAACGCACATAAAACACAAGAACATGTTTGTTTTGCATAGAATAATAAAAAGAAAGATACCTATATGCTTGTTTATGTGAAACTTAGTTTGAATCTATGGATATGTTACACTTTAGGTTTCTAGGAACCTTGTATATGTTACAGGAACAAAATGTTAACATGCGTTTCGGGTAGTTGGAGCGGTCTAAAAACATGCAGTATGTATGATTTTGCATATAAACATCGCAATTAGAGTGTATTTAAACTTGTTATTCAGAGCTTGTTGATGCAATTTTAGTCTATCATTTGAGTTAGCAACGTTGGTGAATATATGAAACTAATTAAGTTGATCTCACACATCAGCGTAAGTTATTATAGTGAAACGGTCACTTAACATGGTATCAGATCCTACCACCTACTTATTATATTCAGCACAAGATAAAGTGAGTCTGTGCAAGTTTCAAACCCAAAGAGCTTTCACTCGAGAGGGTGTGTTAGTAAATATATAAAATCAATTAAATTGGTCACATACAATAGCTTCATGCTGATGTTTTTATCTACACTACCTTATGTACAAGTTCACAAATGTTATATATATATATGCATAAATATATTAGCATCTTTCCATATTTTGTGTACATTTAATACTAGTATTAAAAAACTTAATCAATCTAACCAGTTCAACTATAAAACTTTAAGTCATCTAACTTTTTAGCTTAATTTTCAAATTTTTGGTTAAATTTACTTTAATAACTACAATCAGATTAGTTTATTAATCAATCGATCAATTTTTATAAATTAATAGGTTCTAATAAACTAAAATAAATTACTTAATTTTTATTTAATAATTTCTTTTTAATTAAACTTCAAATTCTTCGATAAGTAAAGATAATCTTTTTCAACAATATTTCAGATTCTTTAATTTTATTCAATCTTTAGTTGGTTTTATAGTGTTCTACTACCGGTTGAACCTTTTAAACCTTAAACTTCTTATCTTACCGGTTTAACTTTTGGTCTGGTTTTAAAAACATTAATGAATATCACCATTAGTGATTTTTATCATTTTTCATGCACTATGAGAAAACTAAGTTATTGAATTAATTGTGTTTAATAAGATATATAGCGAAGAATGTGTGGCGTTATTGAATTTCAGTAAACATTATAATAAGACTCTAAACAAAGAGAACATTTGGAAATCGATTTTTGTTTTTAATGTTGCTTTCTTAGATATAAAATGCTTACATGAAATAGTTTTAAGTTACGGATACAATATTTGAAATGAAACTTATCGATGTTTGATAATTTTTAGTATTAATGATTATGAATGTTCACTATTTATCAAATACGAAATTTTTTCTTAATTTATTGTTTTTGTTCTAATAAAGTTGATATTAATAAGAACAATATGTCTAATAACCAGAAGGAAATAAGATGTCTTATACTATGATTATTAGCAATAATTTAAAAACGGACCGGAAGTTAAACCGGTAAGATAAAAAATTTAAAATTTAAAAGATTCAATTGCTATTAGACCGTCATAAAATCAGCTAAAAATTAAATAAAATTAAAGAATTTGAAATATGATTGAAAGAGATTGTACTTATATATCAAAGAATTGAAGTTTAATTAAAAACGAAATTATTAAATTAACATTAATTGGTTTATTTTGGTTTGTAAGAACTTTCTAATTTACAAAAATTGTCCGATTAATTAATAATTTTCAACAACAAGAATTATTAAAATAAATTGAATCAGAAAGTTACAAATAAAAAAATTGATGGTTCAAGGTTTTTATGATTGAACTGGTAAGATAAAAAATTTAAAGGTTAAAAGATTCAATTGCTCT
Source organism: Erythroxylum pelleterianum (assembly GCA_027563865.1). Classification (NCBI taxonomy): domain Eukaryota; kingdom Viridiplantae; phylum Streptophyta; class Magnoliopsida; order Malpighiales; family Erythroxylaceae; genus Erythroxylum; species Erythroxylum pelleterianum. The sequence goes on along the minus strand of JAOQMR010000211.1, from coordinate 28,111,486 downwards.
TAGACCGTCATAAAATCAGTTAAAGATTAATAAAATTAAAGAATTAGAAATATAATTGAAAGAAATTATCCTTATATATCAAAGAATTGAAGTTTAATTAAGAAAACAAAATTATTAAATTAACATGGTTTATTTTAGTTAATAAGAACTTACTATTTTACAAAAAAAAATCGATTAATAAATAATTAATCGATTTTTAACAACAAGAATTATTAAAATAAATTGAATTAAAAATCAAATAAAAAACTAATGGCTCAAAATTTTTACTATTAAACGGACCAAACAACTTACATTTTTTAACCAGTGATTATCAATATGAGTTTCCAAAAAATATGTAAACAACTTTTGGTGTAAGGTAGATATTTTGGTGCATTTTGTTGATCGCTTCATGATATAAATAGTTACCCTTCATTTGTTAGCTAAATAAGATTTTAGTTATGCTCTTTTTCTTAAAAAACATATGTGAATTTTTTATATTTAAAAATACATAAATTCAATCTCACAGGGGAAATACAATGTTGGCGTTCCATTGATTAAGATTGAATTTCAACTCATTCAAACCTAATTTCTTAAACCTTAAAAGAAAGCCTTATACTTTTCTTTCATATCGTAAAGTAAGATATTTCAAGCAAATGGAAGTAACTACACTGTTTGATAATGGCCATTAAGTTTAAGAATTATCCTCATTCTTTCACTCAGGCAGGCATTTCTGACCTTATCATAACAAAACCAAATGGGGCCAGCACATTCCTTTACCAAATTTGACCACACAGCTCAAAACCTTTTGGACAAATTTGGTTTAAGATCACCTCAAGTTTATGTCAAGGATAGGGGGGTGGGGGGTGGGGGTGCGAAAAAGAAGATATGTAAGCCTTTCCATCATCTGTTCCTTCCCCTGGCTTTTCTCTTATCAGAATATAGAGAGGGACTCCACCAGAATTTGCCATAGTTCACATCAACTGCAAAAAAATCTGTGGTCTGGTGGCTAAACAAGTCATGAGGAAAGATCTGCATGCAATTCAATCTCCTGGTTCCACTAATTAATCAATGGCTACCTCTAGAAATGGGAGGCAATGATAAAGCAAATCAGGGACTTCAGTATATTCTTCCCTGAGCAACTATAAGATACAAAATTGCTAAAATATAGCAAGCAAGAGTACACTGCATGCTTTACTTGTTCAAAATTCGATGACTAAATTTACAATCAGTATTCAAGCTAGAAGTGGAAACAGAAGAATGATCTCTTTTCCTCGACTTACAATGGTTCTAGGACTACACAAACTAAAACCAGCTTGCATCCCGTCCCAAATACACCTTGAAGCACAAAAACACTGAAACGATTAAAAACCAAGATTACCATTCTGCGGGCCCCTGCATAAAGTAGCCATGAATTATCACAGGATTAGATGGCAAGCATTACTTTCTAGACAAAAGGCATAGTTAATGCACAATTTGGAGTTGGAAGGTTATAAACTTGTATTCCAAAGCCATTTTCACGTAGATATATGTCAATCTAAAACATGCATTAATCATAAGCTAGCTATGAAACATGGGAAAATAAACAAGCATGAAACAATGGAAGTTTCCTTGTTCATTTGTTCTTTTGAAATTTCTCCACGTATGCCTGCAGCAAAAATTTAAAGAAAAAATGATAAGCAAACAAACAGAGCAAAAGGCCCCAGTTGGCCAAAGTAAATATGAAACACCATCTACTTGACAAGTAAAAGTAGACTGAAAAGAGGAGAAAACTCCAAAAGGAACAGTCAGGAGTGGAGAGGTAGGATGAAAATTTTAAGATAATGTTTACTTAATAAGGGAATATTTTACGCAGTAGATCAGACTTTACCTGGGTAAGTTTTGTTAGCTTTGGCTTTGCGAATGACAGATATTGTTCAATCTTCTCTTGTGTTTGAGGCAAACTCGCAACCTTCATTGTCCCAGTAACTTTGTCAACCACTTTCTTCACTATGTTTTTGTAAGCATCTTTACTCATTTGACCTTCCTTCCATGTGGGTTTTAAAATCTCCTTTACAAACTCTACGAGTGCAAATTTGAATGCACGAATTCCCTTTACATCCTTGTTCTTTCTGTTCTCACCACGCTTATCGTCTTCATCAATTTTCTCTGGAGAACCACTATCTTGTGCATTGTTTGTTTGTATTTCCATGCTTTCTTTCGTCTCCCCTCCATTGTTTTTCTTCAAGGCTTCAGATTCTGAGCCTGGCTCCAGTTGATCTGCCTGATGACTCTCATCATTGGGTTCTCTTACTGAACTACCGAGTACATTATGATGACCACTATTTTGTGCACCAGCAAAAGATGAAGAGGGTAAATTATCATGTTTCCCTTCAACAAAGCTGTCCTGTACAACCGTGTTAGATGAAAGACCCAGGGAATAATTTATGAGAGTTTGCTTTTCAGGTTCAATGCTGTCAAATATAGGATCATACTGCTTCTCAGGTGCAACAGCTCGATTTGGATGAACTGTTTCGACATCCGCCTCATTTTGACGATTATGAGCTGAAAAAAGTTGTGGAAGTTGCTGTCCATTTGCAAGTAATTGCACCAGAGAGGCTTCAATGTTGCTAAGCGGAGTAAGGTTTCCACTGCTAACTGTGCCCTGAGGTATCTGGCTTCCAGAATTCAAACTGGATGAATTTGCTTCTCCAAGGGCCAGATTGTCAGCTGCTTTCCTATCCAGAAACATTGTCTGGTTCTGAGTGATTAATGTGCCCCCATATCTTGAGGGGTCAGCTGTGCTTGAGACTTGATTTTGTCCAATCACATTTAAATGTGGAAGGGGCAAAACATTTGAACCCAGCCCATCCTGGTTGAAGCCATGTGCTCCCAAGGAATTGGAAGAAATGCTCATAGAAGCAGCAGTTCTTCCACCCACAATCTCATGAGGCAAACCCACAGGACCTGCCTCTCCTAAATTGTATCTCTGTTGAGTGAAAGATGGTGGTGGTATAACAGCAATGTCATTGTGCACTCGACATAAAGTATTTTGAGTCACTCCTGAGTCATGACCAGGCAAAGAACTACGCTCTCTGTCATCAACATGGTTGGGTGGCTGCAGTCTAGGATTCCAATCAGGAGACATGTCCATATCACCAAGCCAATTCTCTGTAGCTCTTTGCTCAGGACGCATGCTATCACTAGGAATGTCTGTCTTCCACTCAAGGCTTTGTTTTGTGTCATTCTCTACTACTTTATGACCAGTTTCCATCTTTTTTGCATCAATAGTGGGCACCCATTTATCATCCATAGACCATGGGCTGAGCCTTGGTAAAGGAGAACTTATTGCTTCCTTTTTATCCAAACTCGATTTGGTAGCATGTGAAGAAGACCTTACATTATCCCATTTTGGATCATTCCGTGCTTTCTCCAAATCACCTGAGTTTTGGCCCAGTAGCAACCTATTATCTCTTGTGCTCTCAGGGCTTGAGCGTCCCTGACCCTGATGATAAAACCTGCAGTGTTTCCCATTTCTACAATTCCCAGAAGCAAAAAATTTGCAAGGTATATCAGCTGCTCTATGAGTTTCACGCTCCCCACGTCTCTCTGGTGATACATCTCTAGTTCTCCTATCACTATCTCTGTCTCTGACCAACCCATTTGTGGACCATCTACCAGATGTATCAGAAGAACCATGATGAGCAAACCGGCAGGATGCACCTCTCCTACAGTTGCCTTTTAGGAAATCAGTGCAGCAATCATCTTGTCTTCCACTACCCAGAGGGTGTTCTTTAGTATCATGGGAAGTGGAATACTTTGAAGCCACGGTTTTCCTGTGTCTCTCTGAAGTATCCTCATAACCCTGGTGAAGAAAATCACAAAGATTGCCTCTCCTGCATCTCCCAGCAGTAAAATCTTTACATATTTGAGCTGATAAAGCTGATCTGTTTCTACTTCTGTCATATCCTGATTCTCTCCTGTAGCCCGGGACTGAGCTCCTACTCCTACTCCTGCTCCTGCTCCTGCTCCTGCATGTTAACCATAAAGATGAGAGATAAGGCAGTTCGAACCAATTCTGAATAACAAAGAATCAGTCACAATGGCAATATACACAACAAACATTAAATTAAAGTGAGAGTCTCAAGAGGTCTAACAGTTGAATCAGAAAGCAAACAATAGGTATGTTAAAAACCTTCTTGATCTTTTCCATTCATTTTTTGGAGAATGGTGGGGATTTTGTTGTCTCCAATCATCAAGGCCAGGAGACATTTTAGTTCCATAGCTCTGCTCCTCATGCCATGAGGGCATTGCTTTCAATGTTCTGCTACGATCCTCAATGTTGTCATCCCTCCATGAACTTCTTCTACCAGATAAAGGTTCCATTGCAGACCACTTTGGGTGATCCCCACCAGTTGTATCTGGAGAATACCAGCCCCGGGCCGCTTCTCTATCATGTAAAGGTAAGCTCGCTTTTGGCGTCCAAGAATTCTCTCTTACATTTTCCAAAGAATTTCGAGGCTCCTCTTTTAAATCCCACTTAGATCTGCGTTTTCGGCCAGTCCCGCTCATTTTTCCAGTAGCAGCACCAAAGTCCGCTCAAATGGAGTAGTCTGAACAAATTAAAACCAAAAGCATTCACATATCTAAATAAGATGGAACCTATGTTGTTAGCTTATTCTGTCTTTCACAGAGTTGATAACGGTAATTACAGGCAAAATCAGTACTGTTATAGCAGGAATCAAACTTATATACTCGTAAACAGCTTAAATACCCATGTTAAGGGAACGGAATTGTCCTATGATGGAGTATCATGCCCTGTACATCTAAGAAGTTAGAAAAAAAAAAAAGCTACAGCCACGAGCCATCAAAATTTAAACCTAATCTATAATAAGGAGAATGATGCTCGAGGAATCAAAGACCAGAAACCGTGAAATTTTAATTAGAGTCAGTGGCCAATTGTCCATGACTTAGATGTATGAACATTGTTTGAATCCCTACCCCAATCTTTCATGGATCTAGGAAGAGCTACTTTTTGATACTAAAGCCATGATTCTCATTTTCCAAAGGCGAGACCTATACTAGCCCACCAATTTGAAGAAAAAAGTTAAAAGCTAAAACATATCTCAGCTTATCATATATCATTGCGCAAGATTTAAGCCCTCTACAGCATAACATAAACTGTCTAACATGAAATCAACTTATGTGCTTCAAACTCCAAAATTCGGAAGCTAAAATTGAAATGCATAATGAAGCAAAGGAATCTAATTTTGCCTTGTTTTCAAAAGATCCTGAAATATCAGCCCCATCATTGACCTCCTGTCTAGGAAATCTATGAAAAATTAAAGTTCCCTTGTCAAGGACGTCCATAATCAAGGTAGAAAAACGTGCCATTGCTTTGAATAGTCTAATCCCAGTTGCATAAATGTATGGTTTCAAAAACATAAAACATTCAAACAGAAGATCAATTCACAGACTCACAAAGAATAAAATGATCAAACATGCAACTGAGTCATCATCAACTAGGCATGGTGATGATCTAAACAAAGTAACAGAAATGGAAACCAAAACTCCTCACAAGAATACTCTAAACTAATTTTGTACGATGGAGAGAAGTTACAATTGCCTTCATGATAATTCACAACAGGGACTAATTAAACAACAGCATGACTAACAGCATTGCAAGTACAGAAGCTACATGCTAAGTACGCCATAGTTGAGTCTTTTGACCAAAACAAATTAACAAGTAAAACAAGAGAAGCTGAGAATCATACCAAACACTTCTTTAGCTGACTTGCCGCACTTGTTACCGAAGCTTCAAACAGAAAAAGCCTATCGAGATTCTCTATACAACCCTAGAGCTCAATAAGAGGACGATAACAGACAAATTCTGGATTTTCCTTTGTTCTATTTCATGAAAACTCTAATAAATCCAAAAGAGGAAAAACCAAACCACCAAAATAAGGAACTAGAATGACGAGACAGCTAAAAACACTACACGTGACCCAGTGGGGGACTAAAGCCAAAGTCTTTGCCGAGACTCAAACTCTGAGATTCCATGTTGATTGAGGACAATGAGCTGTTGAACCCTTTATTTGATTTGCTTCGGTAGCTTAAAAAGCCTCATACTTTTGCAGCTTCACAGTATTGAGAACTTGAATTTGGCGACGACGGAGATTCAAACAAGGCTTGTTCGAAGAAAAGAGTGCGACTTTGGATTTCCTGGCTTCGAAGGGCGGTCACCCGTACAGGTCCGCCGGGAACTGAAGCTCCGGCCGGCAATCGGCTAGTGGGGGCGGGGCCGTGGCGGTGGCGAGTGGAGTCCGAAATTGAGGGGTTAAGGGTGGGTCTCGTAGACCGAGAATGTCAGAACATTACAAAAACTAGAGAGACCTTTTCCGCTCAAGACTCAATTTCGGGCTCAGCCCAAATTAGGGTTTACAAATTACAAAAAACATTTTTGACATGAAAGAAATAACTATTTTAGGGAATAAAAAATTCAAATAAACAAATTTCATATTAATTTGTAAATATTTCATTTATGGTCTACAATTTCCATGAGACTGAGTTAAAATATTAGTAGTTTGTAAGGATGTGTAAGTTAAATATAAAATTTAATTTAATTTATAAATTCAAATCCTAAAAAAAATTGTATAATTTTTCCTTTCATAATTTTATAAAACTGATAAATTTGATTAAAAAATCAACCAGTTCAATAGGTTCAACCGTATATCTTTGAATCGTCAAATTTTTCGGTTCAGTTTTTAATTTTCTAATTTGATTTATTTTAATAACTCTTGTCGTTAAAATCGATCAGTGTATTAATTAATCAGCCAATTTTTTTTTACTTCTTATAAATTAAAATTAATTAATTAATTATATTTAATAATTTTTTCAATTAAACTTCAAGTTTTTTGATGACTAAGAACAATCTCTTTCAATTATATTTCAAATTCTTTAATTTTTTTAAATCTTTAGCCAGTTTTATGACGATCGAATCTTTAAACCTTAAATCTCTTGTCTTACAGATTTAACTTCCAGTTCAATTTTTAAAACATTATATAAATTCATCGCTTTTCAAAATTCGTCTCTTTTTAAAATGATCTTTTTTACGTGATAATATTCATTCTCCTTTTAAATATTATTTAACAATTTTTTTGTAAACTTGGTAGAAGAGTTTTGAATCTCATAAGTTTAAGTTGATATAAAATTAATATATTAAATCATATTTTATTACACTCAAATTTATACTTAAATTTGAATATTTAAATTTGATAATTGAAATTTAAATTTTGGTTTCATATCAAGTTATCAACTAATTGCCATCTTTGTGCGGGAAAATGGCATTCACCTCAAATTAGGGATAATATTTTTTGTCAAGTTTTATGGTGTCTTATTTTGTTTCATGAATTTCAGTTATTTATTTATGCGGGTCTCATATTTATATATGCGAAACCTACGTGGATCCATGTAACATCCCGTCCCCTATTAAGGGTTAGGACCCAAACTTTCAGTACATGTAAGCTCAAATAGAAATTTAAGACAATGCATTTTCTTGCTCATGCATCATGTTAGCATATAT
>JAOQMR010000211.1:28072391-28103849 GCA_027563865.1 Erythroxylum pelleterianum | reverse complement strand
GTTTTTTTTTGTAATTGTGAAAGGGCCTGAATGGCCATTGAAAATTGTGTTAAGAGAAAACGTGTATGAATGAATGACTGCTTTATTAAAAAAAAATTAGCATGCCACCCTCGCATACGGTATTTTTATTAAAAAAAATTATACAGATTTTCGAGTGATTGACTGTTTTAGCATGCCACCCTCGCGGGGCACGGACTCGGATATCACTGTCGATGTCGGGTTCGGGTCACGTGGAAGTGGGGTGTTACAATCCACATAAATAAATGATTGAGATTCATAGAACAAAATAAGACACCATAAAATTGAAGAGACAAACCCGGCCAGCTGACATGGCGCATTATATTGGAGCCACATCATCATAGAGGTCATTACAGTTGCTGCCTGGTAATGCACCCAATAACTCTCACGTATATACTGCATGCTTTCTCGGCGTGACAGTTACTCCTTGATGTCTTTTGTACTACTACAAGCGCGAAACTCAGAGCCAAACACACCCAAGCAATGACGGTAACTTTCTCTTTCTCTCATTATCCAGGAAAACTTCTAGATTTTCTAGGAATATCGTGGATTTTTGATTCACTTGCTGCTATTTGTTTCGGAGTACGTGTAGGAATCGTCTCAGGGGACTACTCTGATGGATCTGATGACGTCGGATCCAGCGTCGTCGAATAAATCAAATGCGGGTTCGGCTACGCAGCAACGGCCACCTTTGCCGGCTTCGTCGTCTTCTGGCGGGAAGATTATGCTGGGAGAGAGGAAGTCGAAGAGAGCGGCTCTTATGCAGTTGCAAAATGATACTATTTCGGCTGCTAAAGCTGCTTTTCACCCTATCAAAGGCAACATCAGGCCTCAAAAACAAAAACGAACGGTAAATATATGCGTTTGTGTATGTCTGTGCTTATATATGTATGGTCGATTTGTGGATTTTGGTTACGGAAATAGTTTTTTTTTATCGCTTCAGCCTGTTTCATATGCATTACTAGCTAGGAATCTTCATGAACTCTCTGCAACGTCTGATCAGGTAAATCTTTTTTGTTTTTTGAGTTTTTCTTTCGTATATGATTTCGGAATTGTTCTCTACTAACTTTGTGTATCTTTTTCATAATTTCTGAGTAGAAAAGCTCTCAGAAGCTATTAATTAAAAGAGTGTTCCCCAAACTCGCTGTCTACAATTCAGTTGACCCGGCATTGGCACCTTCTCTTCTCATGGTATGCGTATGCATTCTCTTGTGGAAAATTTGTGTTAGTGATTGAAGATACGATTACCTTTTAGTGCGTGCCTAGCTATCGTTTTGAGCTATGAAATGCACCATTCTTTATAATTGGGAAGTAGAGGCCAAGTGAAGCAGTGCCAGTAAAATAAGTTCTTTTCATAACATACAGCTTAATCAGCAATGTGAAGATAGAACTGTGCTACGGTATGTATTTTATTACTTGGCTAGAATATTAGCAGATACTGGTTCACAAGGATTAAGCTCAGGAGGTGGAATCCCAACTCCGAACTGGGATGCTCTAGCTGACATTGATGCTAGTGGAGGGGTGACCAGGGCTGATGTTGTGCCGCGAATTGTACAACAACTTTCAGCAGAGGCTACAAATGCTAATGTTGAATGTAATGTATTCTTTCAAACTCCTTTAATGATTGAACTGATGGCAGAAACTGAAAGTCTTATGTTTGGCTTGGTTATAGTAATATTGGATACTTGTTTAGACAACATAAAGTCCCCAAAGTCTAAAATACTTCAACCTTTTTTTTGAGGATACCCTGGGAAGTATGTTGTGGTGCATTGTCTAAGGCATTGCAAGGTTCAATATAAAAAACATGTCTTGTTACTAGATATGATTATTGTGATTGTATATTGCTAAGGTTCATTTAAAAAGTGTAAGCTTATATATTAAAATTTGTAAAGTTCTATTCTTTTTCTCTTTGAAAGATAAATATTGTGTCAACATAAAAAATAAAAATTGATAATAGAAAAATTACGTTAAATTATTATGAGTGATTAAATATATTAGAATTTTACGTCCCTTGATATTTCATAAATTACTACAATATTTATGAGTGATTTCTTCTACAATCTTTTAAAAATCTTATTATTGATTTTGAGTTTAAATTTATCTTGTTTCCTTTCAGTTCATGCACGTAAACTGCAAGCTTTGAAAGCTCTCACTTGTGCTCCTTCAAGCAACGCTGAAATTTTATCCAGACAGTACGAGATTGTATTTGACATTCTTGAGCAGGTTTTATCCGTTCTTTCAGCTGTTGATGTTTTCAAGGATGATACACACCATATTGTGTATCTGCATCATAAAATTTTGAGTCATAATTCCTCCTCAGAGAGCATAAATCCCGGAATGGCTTTTGATCACTTTGGTACAAGAAAGTAACCCATTTTTCATTTTAGTAACACCTTGTTTTAGTGTTGGGGGAAGTTGGTGCAAGCGAAGAGAAGTAGTGAATTTAAATTTCTTTTGAAATTGAACAAGCATGTGTACATTGTATTTGGCCACCTAACAACGTCCCTTAAGCTTAAAGATGAGGTTTCAGAAACCTTTTCTCGGTAGATGTCACTCTCGTTTCTGTTAGTAATTTACAAAACTAATTTAAGATTTTGATTTTGTCAAAAGGATTAACTAGGAAAGTCTCTCCTTGGAAAGGGTTATATAACATTGCTGATCAAAAAGCAGCAGTAGTCCCACGTTAGTAATTCTTAATCTTTCAGAATAGCATCCAAAATAAGTTTGTTGAAATGCATGAATAACTTGAACTGTACTCATCTCCAAGTAAAACTTGTGAATTATAAAGTTTGATATCTCTTGTTTCGTTAAGAATTTTACTTTCTTACCTGTGCTTTTTATAATTAGTTCAATGTGAAATAATAATGATCAAAAGTATCATGTTCATATGTTACGGTTTTCAGGTTGGTGATAACCTACAAAAACGAAAGAAAGGTGTACTTGGAATAAAATTTGGTGATAAGGAGGTAAAGGCATCAACTTATGATTAGAACTACCTCTATATACATGGATCTCCATACACAAGATGATAATCCTAGTTTTGCAATCACAGAAAGGGTTAATGACATTCCCTTCATGATAAACAAATTTTCTGTTAATATACGATATGATTTTAGAGTGATGCTACAAAAAAAACAGGTATATTTTTCTCCAACGCGGTGCCTTTTTTAAGTGAGCAACGTATGGCCATTCGATGCATTTGTTATTTTTCTTCACCCTCATTGTCTTCTGTAAATAGAAATATCTACTGCCACGGCTCCTGTAATCCAATATCTGTTTGCTTATTATGTGGGACTTGTTCTCTTCTTAATTAGTCTACCATTCGGAGCAATTTACAATATGCTGCTCTAAGTGCATTGAGAAGACTTCCTTTAGATCCTGGAAACCCGGCATTTCTTCTGCGCGCTGCACAGGGGTATATTTTTTCCCTTAATCTTGAATTTCTAGCTCCTTTATTTTGTTTGATTATTATCTTGTTTTAGCTAGTTTCACGTATTTATTGCATATGCATATGTGTGACGCTTAAACAATCGAAATGACATTCTCTCTCGTAAGTTTTTCTGCTGTCTTCGATCGCTATATGTTTTGTTTCATTTTGAACTCTTAAGTAGGGTTTTCTTATTTCTGATGAATGGAAAGCTAAATTTGCAGTTTTTCCGTAGGGTTTTCTGTCCTGATCCTGTTGCTGTGAGGCATGCTTTAGGAATTCTCTCTGAGTTGGCAACAAAAGACCCTTATGCAGTTGCGATGACATTTGGTATTTGTCTGTCAACTATATTAAAAGAATATTTGTTCACCATGAGACTAGATTTATTTAAAGGTATAAGATTTGGAAATAATATCTCCTGATGATTTCATCTGATTGTTCTGCAGGAAAGCTAGATCAACCAATAGGTATGCTTCTCAAATCCTTTCAGCTAATAATACCATTTTTATTAAAATAAAAAGAAAAGGATAAGAATTACCATTACCATATCACTTTGAGTTGACATGCTACGTGTTTGGTTTCTTATTTTACTTGCTTTATGCTATTTTAAGTTCGTGTCATTATCTAGTTCCACTGTCGTTCAGTCAAAGTTCTGAAACATTTGGTCACTGAGGTTTGCTTGCTTTCCATTTCATATGCATGCAACTTCTTTTTAGGTCATCTACTCTTAAATTTTGCCATGAATTCTCCCTTATCATAGAATAGAGCACTTTTTTTCTGGTCAACCTAGAATCTGCATGATTTGATTTTGTTGTCAGGGTCAGGGACCATATCTTGTTAAACATCTAGTTGTGTTTGCAGAAGACCTGCATTATGGAATTTATTATGACAGACTAAATCTCATTTCATGGTTGGTGTAACATTGTAAAAACTTTTGATCTTCAGAAAAGCTGCTTCATGCCCTTCATTTGGATGATGTACTTGCCAAAGTTGCACTTGCCAGGTTATGCCATTCAATATGTAGAGCTCGTGCATTGGATGGTAAGTACATTTTATCTCTTTGAATAGGGGTCTACAAGTATCTTTCGGCTTATTGAAATTTCTGTTTCAGAAAGGCCTGACATGAAATCTCAGTTCAAATCAATTCTTCATCAACTGCTCGTAGATCCCAGTGAAAGAGTTTGTTTTGAAGCAATCTTATGTTTGCTAGGGAAATATGACAACTCAGAGAGGTAATTTCTTTTTCTCCTGCTGCATTCGTTTAGGTATTTTGATGGCATGAAATTCTTCTGCCACTACTTTGTCTTTCTTCTATCAGGCTGTTACGCAACTGTAATAAGCTAAAATGGAGTGAAGGAATGATTATAGTGTGGTGAAATGAAACCGATACCAATCTAAATTCGCCTTGGTTTCTTTTGCCTTTTTGGCTACTTCCGCAACATCTGATTCTGCTCACATGTACTTGCAGGACCGAAGAAAGGGCTGTAGGGTGGTACAACTTAAGCAGAGAGGTTATGAAGTTGCCGGAAGACAAGAAATCAAAGGGTTCGAAAGACATTCCTCAAAAAACTAGGCAGCCACAAACTCTCCTTAAACTTGTGCTAAGGAGGTCGATTTAGCACATTATTCTTCTGTCTCTCCAACGTCTAACTTTGTTTAGCTGAATTTAGATAGACTTCTTAGATGCTGGTTTATAAAGTCGATCAAACATTGGTTAGAGTTATGCCTTTTTTGCTTTTTCCTTCTACTACTTTGATTGAATAGGTTGGAGAGCTCTTTCCGTAGTTTCTCAAGGCCAGGGCTTCATGCTGCAGCAAGAGTTGTTCAGGAGATGGGAAGAAGTCGTGCTGCTGCTTTTTCTTTGGGCTATGACGACATTGATGAAGAGGTTAATGTTTCTACAGATGATTCAGATTTTAGTGAAAACCCATATGCACCAGGTAATTTTTGTATTGATCTTCTTCTGTCTCCCTTATTTTCTTTTCTCGATTCTTTAACAATTTATATGGTCAGGCCTTGGGAACTTAACGTTACTTCTCTTTAGTTTCATTTTCAGTGTTCCAACCTTAACTATAAATGAGTTTGATTTTTTATATGATCATTTCTCCTCGTGTTTACAGAAATTCTCTTTCCAACGTGACCATTCCGTGGAATGCCCTTGAGTATCAGCATTCTGTAGTTTATGTACATAGTTTATAAGCGATATGTAAAGTTTCCCTTTAGTGATGCTTACCTTAATGCAGTCTTCTTCCCTTTTTCCCTCCTCTCTGTGCTTGTTTAGGTGCTGGAAAAGCTGCAAAATCTAGTGTAACAGTTGCCTACGATACAGTCCCGAACTTGCTAGCTTCTTTAATGGAGGTAGTACGGACAACTGCAGCATGCGAGTGTGCTTATGTTCGAGCAATGGTAATCAAGGCACTAATATGGATGCAAAGCCCACATGAATCGTTTGAAGAACTAAAAACCATTATTGCATCAGAGCTTTCTGATCCTGCTTGGCCAGCAACAATAGTAAATGATGTTTTACTTACGTTACATGCTCGTTTTAAGGTATGCAATTCATCTTACTTGTGCAAGCCAACTTCGTATCAAATTCAATCAAGTCTCAAGTGCTTGTAATTGGACGGAAATTCACACTTTTAAGATTATAATTTTATCAGGAAATAACGGCGGAAAACTGAACCATACTATCGAAATACAATTTGACACGAATTTAAGTATTAAAAAACTGAACTCGGATTCATTGAAGCTTATTCCAACCTAGTTATGATTTTCAAAGAGACTTCATTTTATTTTTGTGATGTTTAGGCAAAGTTGTGAATTGTAGTTCTGTCGTTTATTTATTCACCAGGCTACTCCAGGTATGGCTGTTACTCTGCTTGAAATCGCAAGGATCTTTGCTACAAAAGTCCCAGGAAAGATTGATGCTGACGTTTTACAACTACTCTGGAAAGTATGCTTTAACTTGAGATTAGATTCATTAATTGTCTGATTTTGAAAAGCAAAATCAATTAGACGTAGAAACTGATTACAATAGATAATGCTGATTAAGTCGATGGACTTTTGTTTGTAGACATGCCTTATTGGAGCCGGTCCTGAAGGAAAACACACAGCTTTAGAAGCAGTCACTATAGTTCTTGATCTACCACCTCCACAGCCTGGATCAGTGCTAGGACTTACGTCAGTAGATAGGGTTTCTGCATCTGATCCAAAGTCAGCTCTGGCATTGCAGCGATTAGTCCAAGCAGCAGTAAGAATCTTGCACATATTACACTTATTCTTCATAGAAACTCTATAGTTGGTTCAAGAAATGCAACAGAGAGTAGTTTTGCATTAGTTAAACCCAAATTTTAATATCTTTAAAGGATGAACATACAGGTATGGTTCCTTGGAGAAAATGCAAATTATGCTGCTAATGAATATGCCTGGGAATCTTCAACCCCTCCTGGTACTGCACTGATGCTGTTAGATCCAGATAAAATGGTTGCTGCTGCCAACTCCCGTAACCCCACTCTGGCTAGTGCATTGACTCGACTTCAAAGGTGTGCATTTAGTGGGAGCTGGGAGGTATTATTTTCCATCTAAAACACCTTTTGCATTGGCTTGAATAAGTATGAAAACAAAATGTAAAGAAATTCCAAACTGCTCATTCAAACTTTTTCATGTGATACGTATTTGTACAGTTTGTTCCATCAATATACTTTCCAACTCCCACGTCTCAGCTAAGGCAACAGGCAATAGGTCAAGTCGGACTTTTTCCTTATAAGGTCCAAACTTGAGTTCGAATTTAATTCATAAGTTTGAACTTGATCTTAAATCCGGTTGCACCTTAGAAAAACAAGCTCAAACTTTAATTTGATTAGATTTTCATAAAAAATTGAGTTCGGTTTGATTCGAACCAGGTTGAGTACTAAAATATTTCACACTTAAAAAGGTGACTTGCCTCCATAACTTGTTATGCAGCAGCAGTTTATTATCAGATGGAGTTTGACCATTGTCTATGTGAACTAGATTCTTGCATACCAGTCTCTAATTTAATAGAAAATCTTCAAATTGATCTTCTCAACTATATATGACTGAAAGCTTTAGTAACTGAAGTTTAACTCGATACTGTGATACGAAAAGTATTCCTGTTATTGTTGGTCATTATTTATTTTCGTTCTCTCGTTTGTTTGAGTCTCATTATAGGTCCGTATTGTTGCTGCGCAAGCCCTAACGACCATGGCCATTAGATCTGGTGAGCCGTTTAGGCTACAAATCTATGAGTTGTTAAATGCTTTGGCACTTGGTGGAGAACAGTCCCAATTATCAGAATTGCATTTTAGTAATGGGGAAGATCAAGGAGCTAGTGGTACTGGCCTTGGAGTTTTAATCAGTCCAATGATAATGGTGTTGGATGAAATGTACACAGCCCAAGATGAACTGATCAAGTAAGTGCTTGAATCTGTTTTCTGTGGAAGTTACAGTTTCCTTTTCCTGGGTTTCAGTAAATATTGTCATTATGCAGGGACATTCGCTATCATGATAATGCAGGTAAGGAATGGACTGACGAAGAGCTGAAGAAACTTTACGAAACGCATGAGAAGTTGCTAGATCTTGTTTCGCTGTTCTGTTACATTCCAAGAGCGAAGTATCTTCCTTTGGGGCCAATAAGGTAAGAATAAAAGATTGTTTAGCAGCTGTGGTTGAGTTCCATGATATGTTCAAACTATTTTTCAGTTCTCCTGTCGTATTATTGTACTATGAAATATACTTGGCAGTGCTAAACTTATTGACAACTACCGCACAAAGCACAACATAAACGCATCAACTGGATTTAATGATCCAGCTTTCGCCACTGGAATTTCTGAACTCATTTATGAGTCTAAACCAGCACCTATTGAGCCTGATACCCTGGACGATGATCTGGTTAATGCCTGGGCAGCAAACCTTGGGGACGATGGGTTGCTAGAGAACAATGCTCCTGCAATGAACAGGGTAAGAATATTCCTTCACTTTTCACATAATGATATTCTTATCAAATAAAAGATCTATATCATTTATTGTGATAATGAAATCCATGATTAATGATCATTAAGTTGTTTTGTGTTTCCATGCCAGGTCAACGAATTTATTGCTGGAAATGGAACTGATGCTCCTGATGTGGAAGAAGAGAACATCTTTGCCAGACCTTCAGTTGGGTATGATGATATGTGGGCCAAGACCCTTTTAGAGCCATCCGAATTAGAGGTACAACAGTTGCAGATAACTCTTTGTTTTCTTCCATTTTAGGGTGGTCGTGAGCTTCTAAACTAATGCAGTTGGTTGGATTTGCAGGAAGATGATGTGAGGTCATCTGGCTCATCTTCCCCAGACTCAACAGGATCAGCTGATACTTCAATGTCTTTCCACTATGGAGGAATGAACTACCCTTCATTGTTCAGTTCACAGAAAAAGGATCATGGAAAGTCTCAAACACCGGTAAAATTCGTACCTTATAATTCACATGTATTAAGAGCTGCATAATTCCTGTCATACCTTAGTTTCTTACAGTTACTTATCTTGCACCTGAGCTGATGTTGAATCATTTTCAGCCAAGGGAAGAGCCTCCATCGTACGAATCAGCTGTCTTGCAAAGATACGAGTCATTTGAGAACCCCTTGGCTGGCCGTCAGAATTATGAACCTCCGAGCTATGAGTCTCAGGATGAGGAACCTGTTTCTTCTGCGACTCCACAATTCGGATCAGCACTATATGACTTCACTGCCGGTGGAGATGATGAGGTAAGTTTCACAATTCGGGTCAGACTATATGAATTCCCGATCCTTTATCTAAAGAAATAAGATCTTAGAATTATTTACACTTGATTCCAGATATTGCTTAAAATACAGTTTTCCTACTTGCAGCTTAACTTAACAGCAGGTGAAGAGCTCGAAATCGAGTATGAAGTTGATGGATGGTTCTATGTAAGTTTTCTGAAATGGTTGGAGCATACTTCGGTTTTTAATATTTCATGCCTCAAAACATATCTCAAAACACATCCTGACAACACACTCTCTTTCATTTTCTATTACCCTGATTTGTTACATTTACATCTAACCTATCCTCTTCATTCTACAATCCTTCATAAGATTATGATCGTAACTAGAATCCCAGATGGAAATTTAAAAGTAAGCTGACAACCCACACATTGCATATTCTTTCAGTTTTTCTCTCTTATTCCTCTTACTATTCTTTCTTTGCCACCGACCATATCCAAACCCAAAGACTGCCAAGCTAGAACCTGGAGAGATTTTCAGGTTTTGCCTTTAGGACTTCGAGTAGGTGGCTAATCGCTTAATCTGAACATGTTATGGCAGGTCAAGAAGAAACGACCTGGAAGAGATGGAAAAATGGCTGGACTTGTACCTGTGCTTTACATCAGTCAATCCTGAGACGGGACGTTATCAGATCGAAAGATCAAAAGCTTTCCAAAGCAAATTTGTTTTTCTATTCCATGGTTATTACTAGGACAGTCATTTAAAGATTAATTGAGAATGAAGCAGAATCAAGTTTCGCATTTTTCAAAGACTTCTTTTAGTGAAAGAAGTTCAAGATTAACAACTACATTTTAGGTATGCATATTGCAATGTGACAATACGGTGATAATGTCACCATGTTCCGTACAATCTCATACCATGTCGGATCCCCCACAGAGCAGTTTGGATGTTCTTTCCCGCGACATTAATGGAACTCTGTACAATCGAACCCTTTATAGGGGTTTCGCTAGTTGTTCTTTGTTTTCTTTCCCTTGTAATAAAAAAAATATTTTAAAAAATCATATAATTTTATTTTTAATATTTGTTAAAAAGGACATATGTAGGGATGACTTGCTTAACAATTTCTGTTATAACCCGGGTTCTAAGGCATTGAGCTCGAGCCTAACTCGGCTTGGCCTAACCTATTTTTATTTTTAATAAAAATAAAAAATAGGTTAATAACATTTTTTTCACAATAATTATCGAACCTCTACCATGGTCTAGATAGCTTGAGTGCAAGCCTAACCTCAGTCCAACCTAACTCAGGCCTGATCTGACCCGAGGCACTCTAATTATTGTCCCGAAACATATGCAATGGTTTAGGTTAACTTATAATTAAAATATAAAATATTTTTATCTTTAAGTTATTTTTATTGTACAATATATACACATACCATTTATATAAAGTAAAATTTAAATAAAATTTTACAAAAACATATAACTTTTTTTTTACTTCAAGAAACTCAACTTATCAATTTCTTATGATGCATAGCATAAAACTTAACCTATTTAAATATATCTACAATTTATAACTAAGTAAAAGCTGGGTTTTTATTTTTAGGAAATTTACCATTTTAGACTTATTTAAATAATATTGATAAATATGTTCCAAATTATATAAAAAACCAATTATTAAAAAAATCAACATATTTGCCCAGTTCAACTGTAAAAATTTAGAACTGTTCAATTTTTCAGTTTGATTTACCTTAATAACTCTCGTTTTTAACAAAGATTAATTTATTAATTAATGGATAAATTTTTATAAATTAATAGATTATTATAAATAAAAATAAATCAATTAATTTTCACTTAATTCTTAAATAATTAATAACAGTTTCTTTCAATCATATTTAAAACTCTTTAATTTTATTTAATTTTAACCTAACGGTCTAATTCTAAATTTTAAATTTTTTATTCTATTAATTTAACTTTTGATCCTATTTTTAAAACATTAAAATCAACTAAAATATACAAATATTAGCATTTATTAATTATGACATCAAATTTGCCATTAGCCAAAAAGAAAAGACTTTGTAATATTGATTAAATACTAATACATTAAACTAATAAAATTGAAGAATTATTACTGCTCCGTTAATTATCAACTTAAGCTACATTTCTCTGCCCTAAATCTTCCATGGATTCGTGACCTTACGATTACGGCCAGAGTTTCATTCTTCAACGTGGGTCTCTCTTGAAGCGGTACTATGCCCATAATCATGATTTTTCACAACTTGAAATTAGTATATTGGCAGCACAAAGTTCTGCTTTTGATCTCTTTATATCCCTAAAGTTTCAAGCTTTTGTACCAAAAATCAGTACCCAGTTGAAAAGGAAGCGCTTATTCTTCCAAATGTAGTGTGTTTTGAGTTTACCTTCATTCTAAAGTTGATGCCCAACTCTTCTTTTGGCATAAAACCCAATTCAAGTCCGTGTCTGTAGGTTCAATGATATGATATTTCAGGTTTTTGTTTACGCTTTTTAAGGTGTCGGATTCAGCGGGAAGAACTTTCTTTTAGTGATACGCTCAAGTGGCTTTTACGCAGGTTGTAAGGTTTAGGCAACAAGCAGTGTTGGTTCCGTATCAAAGAGACCATTGTGGTGCCTTTGAAGGATCAAGTGGTGGTTTCGTTTTGTTAATGGTTTTTGGTAAGTGACTCTGACTAATTTTATGGGGAAAGGAGTGTAGAGACAATTGACTGATAGAACAAAGGAAGAAATAGTCTCAATTTATCTTCCTAATAAGCTCGTAGCAGTTTACTTGTATAATGCTTGGATGTCTAATTCAAAGCTCTTGAGATTATTCAATAAAGTCATCCCTGCAAGCTCAATTTCAATCCAAAATCAAGGAATTGCCAAGAAAATCTCTAAAACCCTCATCAAATCTGGCCTCAAAGCCCTCCTAAATGCACCACCTTTGCTCTCTCTTCTCAATTCAGACATCATCAATTGTATCCTTTCTGACCCAAATGTCTCCCCTTACTTGTGTTTGTCTTTCATTAACTTTCTTCAAAGAGAGCAACCCCTTGTTGCTTCTAAACCTCACTTGGAATCGTATATAATCCTCGTATTAAGATTGTATAAGGCTAGAAAATTTGCAGAAATGAAGAATGTTTTAACTTTTATTGTTACGGAGGATGATCTTCGATGCCCGATAGCAGATTTGGTTTCTTTGGTTGACAGTAGATTTGATGAGCCTAACTTTGTTGAGAAGTTGTGTGACATGTTGTTTAGAGTTTATGCTGATGTTAGTATGTTTGAATACGGTTTGGAGGTCTTCAATTATATGGTGAGCAACGGATTAAAGATTGATGAGAGGTCTTGTATTGTTTCTTTGCTTGCTTTGAAGAGATGTGGTAAAATGGAAGCATGTTTGAATCTATTTGAAAAGATGCTCGAGTCTGATGTAGAGATTACAGTATATTCTTTGACGATTGTGATTGATGCCTTATGCAAGAGTGGAAAGGTTCAAAGGGCTAAAGATTTATTGATCGAAATGACTGCTAAAGGGATTAAACCTACTATTGTCACTTATAACACACTTCTAAATGCATATATAAAGATAATGGATTTTGGGGGTGTTAATGAGATGTTGAAGTTGATGGCGATGGAGGAAACCGTTTACAATGCTGCTACGTATACAATCCTTATTGATTGGTATGGAAGTAATGGGAAGTTTGCTCAAGCTGAGAAGTTGTTTGAAGAAATGCACGAAAGGAAAGTAGAACCAGATGTTCATGTTTATACTTCAATTATTTGCTGGTATTGCAAGGCTGGAAACTTGAGAATGGCGTTTATGTTATTTGATGAAATGGCTGAAAAAGGGATTGCCGCTAATGTTCATACATATGGTGCTTTGATTGATGGTGTTTGCAAGGCTGGGAAAGTGGAAGCTGCTGAAATATTGTTGAACGAAATGCAAAGTAAAGGGTTTGATGTTAATCAAGTCGTATTTAATACTCTTATTGATGGATATTTCAGAAAAGGGTTCATAAATAAGGCTATAAAGGTGCTGGCTGTGATGGAAAAAAAGGGATTTAATGAGGATATCTTCACTCATAATATCATTGCTAGTGGTTTATCTAAACTAAATCGACAAGATGAAGCAAAAAGATGGTTATTTTCAATGTTGGAAAAAGGTTTGATGCTTAATGTTGTGAGCTATACTACCTTGATTGACATGTATTGCAAGGAGGGCAATTTTGTTGAAGCAAAGAGGCTCTTTTGGGATATGGAGCAAAAGGGAGAAAGGCCTAATGTTATCACTTACAATGTTTTAATTGATGGTTATAGCAAGAAAGGGAAAATGAAGGAAGCTTATGAGCTAAGAGAAAAGATGGAAGCTCAAGGACTGATGCCTGACATATATACATACACATCACTTGTCCATGGTGAGTGTAACTTTGGTATGGTAGACAAGGCCTTGAAAATGTTCAATGAAATTCGTAAAAAGGATCTAATCATGAATGTGGTCACTTACACAACAATGATATTGGGATTGTCCAAGGAAGGAAGATCATCAGAAGCTTTTAATTTGTATGAGGAAATGATTGGGGCTGGCCTCACACCTGATGAAAAACTATATGCTGCACTTGTAGGCAGCCTTCACAAAGCGTAACTGTAGCTGATGAGTTAAGGAGCTCAAAGAGTGAAGAGAATAAGACTGTTGTATTGAAGTATGAAATTACAGAGTTTTCAAGCTCTGTCCCAGCAAATACCGATAGTGCTAAATGCAACAATGATTGTAAAAACAGATAATCCTTCCCCTTATTTCCCATAGTAATATATAGCAGCTATTCTGCGACTCAATTGCTATTCAGTTATAACCATATAACCGTTTCTGCTACTCTTTCTCTCTCCTTCGTCTAGAATAAACCAATAGAGGTTTATTTCCTTCACCCTGATGCTCATGCTTGCTAACAGTAGCTCTAAAGTGTTTGGAAGGATATCCAACATTCTGCACTTCAGTTAGGTACGGTTTTATTTAGTCAAGGAGACTTTTGAAGCATTAAGAAGTGTTTTTTGGTATTTATTTTCCTTTATTATATTGTTGGTATTGTTGTGACCCTGTGGATAAATGAAATTCAATGAATTCGTAGGATAGTATTGCTTGGTTTCTAAATACTTTGTCTCCACTTCCCAGATACAGCATGCTCTTGATATTCAATTCTCTTGCTGGGATTATCTTATTATGCAATTTAATGACAGTATCAAACTTATTAAACCTATCACACGAAAGAACAACTGGAACACATCAACAGGTTTGAGTGATCCAACTGTTTCCCCTTGAAGATATGTGAGATATGAAGTCAGCCCCTGCTGAGCCAATACCATTGAAGATGATGTGGTTGGTGTCCTCGTCACAAATCTTCCTGTTGATGGGTGTATAGAAAACAATGCTCCTGCAATGAACACGGTGAGAATCTTCCTCCATTTTTTCATATGTGAAATATGAGTCTTGCAATGTATGCTAACAAGAAGAACAATAAAATGAGAAAGCGAAAGATGAAAGATGAAAGATTATGTGGTTTGATACAGAAATTAAAGGTGTGCATTGGCTTACTGAGTTACTTATCCTGCTGTTTTTATGAATTCGTTTATATCGATTTGTGATATTTTCTTCCTGGAACAATTCTAACTGATAATAGTTCTTTAAGAACAATGGAAGAGAATTAATACAGAATATATGATGTAGCAAGGATCCACAAAGTTCTACTGTGTGGCCTTTAGTGATGACAAGGTGCTGGGGTTAA
This sequence comes from Erythroxylum pelleterianum, assembly GCA_027563865.1. NCBI lineage: Eukaryota > Viridiplantae > Streptophyta > Magnoliopsida > Malpighiales > Erythroxylaceae > Erythroxylum > Erythroxylum pelleterianum. The sequence goes on along the minus strand of JAOQMR010000211.1, from coordinate 28,088,874 downwards.
CCTCTTTAAATCAGAATGATCTTATTATGAAGTATGAGAATTCAGATCACATTAATCATAATAATTTATATTTGTATGTTTGGAATAAATTGAGCATCCCTTCTTATGTGACATAGTGGACTTCTGTTTCTTCCGTTTTGACACTTCCTTTCAATGAACTTACTGCTGGTAGCGGAACCAGAAGCTTTCAGGATATGGAGAAAGAGAACATTGTGACCAAAGAATCCTCTGTGGGTTACCGTTACTCGACTTAGAAAGTCAAACATTTGGGCAAGGGAAACTACAGTGTGCTTGGTGCAAATAACTTCCTTTTTTGTTTTTCTTTTCATGATATATCAATCAGAATGGACAGTTTCAGAACTATCCAAATTAGAGGTACGAAGTATCACAGATAACACTTGCTTTTCTTCCCTGTTTAAGGATGTCTTCGCCTTCTGAACTAACACAGTTAACTGATCAACATGAGCCCATCTGGCTGATCAGCTTTCTTAGATTCAGCAGAGGATCAACTAAAATTTCCATGTCTTTCCAGTTTGGAGTAATGAGCTACCATGATGACGTCGTTCAAAAGCCGGCCCGATGCTCAGTTGCCATTACTGAAAACCATACTGAAGATTCTTGCTTTGAAAAGATGTCGTAAAATGGAAGCATGTTTGAATCTATTTGAAAAGATGCTCGAGTCCAATGTAGAAATTACAGGATATTCTTTGACGATTGTGATTGATGCGTTATGCAAGAGTGGAAAGGTTCAAAGGCTAAAGATTTGTTGATCGAAATGAGTGCTACAGGGGTTAAACCTACTACTGTCACTTATAACACACTTCTAAATGCTTATGCAAAGATAATGGATTTTGGGGGGGTTAATGAGATGTTGAAGTTGATGGAGATGGAGGAAACCGTTTACGATGTTGCTACATATGCAATCCTTATTGGTTGGTATGGAAGTAATGGGAAATTTGCTCAAGCTGATAAGTTGTTAGAAGAAATGCATGAAAGGGAAGTAGAACCAGATGTTCATGTTTATAAGTCAATTATTTGCTGGAATTGCAAGGCTGGGAAAGTGGAAGATGCTGAAATATTGTTGAACGAAATGCAAAGTAAAGGGTCTGATGTTGATCATGTAGTATTTGGTACTCTTTTTGATGGATATTGCAGAAGAGGGTTCATAGATAAGGCTTTAAAGGTGCTGGCTGTGATGGAAAAAAAAAGGGATTCATTGGGGATGTCTTCGCTTATAATGTCATTGCATGTGGTTTGTCTAAACTAAAACGACAAGATGAAGCAAAAAGATTGTTATTTTCAATGTCGGAAAAAGGCTTGATGCTTAATGTTGTGAACTATAATACCTTGATCAACATGTATTGCAAGGAGGGGAATTTTGTTGAAGCAAAGAGGCTCTTTCGGGATATGGAGCAAAAGGGAGAAAGGCCTGATGTTATTACGTACAATGTTTTAATTGATGATTATAGCAAGAAAGGGAAAATGAAGGAAGCTTATGAGCTAAGAGAAAAGATGGAAGCTCAAGGACTGATGCCTGACATATATACATACACATCACTTGTCCATGGTGAGTGTAAATTCGGTACGGTAGACAAGGCCCTGAAAATGTTCAATGAAATGCGTGAGAAAGATCTAATAATGCATGTGGTCACTTACAGGGCAATGATATTGGGATTGTCCAAGGAAGGAAGATCATCAGAAGCTTTTAATTTGTACGAGGAAATGATTGGGGCTGGCTTGACACCTGATGAAAAAGTATATACTGCAGTTGCGGGCAGTATTCACAAAGCTTAACTGTAGATCTAAAGCGTTTGGAAGGATATCCACCATTCTACGCTTCAGTTATGTACGGTTTTATTTGGTCAAGGAAACTTTTGAAGCATTAAGAAGTGCTTTGGGTATTTATTTTCAATGAATTCTGTGTGCATGTACTTGTTGGTATTGTTGTGGCCCTCTGGATACATGAAATTCAATGAATTTTTAGGATAGTTTTTTTTTTCCATTTTTTGTGTGTGACTATAATTAGAAGCCTCCTTAAATCACTGTCTCGGTGCTGACCTTGGTCAGGGCATCCAACGAAAGACCAATCAGAAAATGTATTTAAAGCTATAGTAAGTTTGGATAACGACCATCCATTGCTTCTATGAAAAATTCGAACTTGGAATAAGTCATATCCAACGTCCCTCCAAACTCGCTGCCTTAAATAATGACTTCAAAAGTTTAGGAAACATATAATGCTGAATCCAACAGAAGATCCAACTTAAAGAGTTTCTGTTCGAAAGAAAACAGTACCTATGCCAGTGTGACCTTTTCTAAATCTGTTGTCCTGGAAGCACAAAGTATTCACCTGCCGTAAAAGAGTATTGTAGGAAAATTAAATCATTTTCACACAACTAGAATACAAATGGAACAAATACACAACACAATATTTGATGACGAAGTTCAGTCAAATTGTGCCTATGTTTTTTGAGCTACTGTGTACCATTTTATTGGGGAGAAAAACAAACACTTATAATTGTTTACACTCAATACTCAAAACTTTAGTGTTTACACACTCTCTCAAACTCTTATCCCAATACATTTGAAAATTACTCCAGAAAAAACTTACTCTTAGTATTTCTCTTACTCACTAAATGAGGAGAACTAAGAGTTTTACACTCTACTATTTTCTTTACTTGGGATGATTTCAATGGAAGCAGGAAGGGGTTTATTTATAGTTGTTAAGCCACTCCCTCCCTCACTTATTTTCAATGTGGGACAAAGTCCTTTACGACATAAAACTAACAATCTCCCACTTGAAGACTGATTTCAATCTGTCTTCACACCTGGTTGATGCAGTAACTTGTTTAGATCTTGTCACTCTTGCAGATCAATTGAAGTTGCGCACAACTTTAGTTTCTCGATTTTCACCACCTTCGTTAGCATGTCTGCAGGATTCTTGCTTCCAAGGATCTTCTCAAGTGTTAACACTTCATCTTCTAACAAATGTAACCGGTAGTGCTCCTTTTTCTATCAATTTCACTTGAATAATCTGAGTCAACATAGCCTTGTACTTTTATTTCACTTTTGCAAAAGTACAGTCATTTCTTAGTAGTGCCTCGAAGATATCTTATAATCCACTTCACTGCTTCCTAGTGGACCTCTGGATTTGCCATGAATCTGCTAACTGCTCCCACTACATGGCCTATGTCTGACCTTGTATATACCATTGCATACATCAAGCTCCCAATAACATAAGAATAAGGAATCTTTACCATCAAGTCTCGCTCTTCATCTATATAAGGTGACTGATTTTAGGATAGGCAAAAATGACTGGCTAGGGGTGTATTGATTGGTTTAGCATTCGCTATGTTAAATCGTTGCAAAACATGATTAATGTATTCTGCTTGAAATAATTGCAGTTCCTTTATTTGCCTATTTTCTGGTGATCTACATCCCAAGAATCTTCTTAGCTGAACCCAGATCATTAATGTCAAATTCTTTTGATAATTGTTGCTTCAATTTTCTGATATCATCCATATTAGGACCTACTACTAACATGTCATCGACATAAAGTAGCAAAATGATGTAACTGGATTGATATCTCTTGATATAAGAACAATAGTCAGCATTGCACTTTTGGAAGTCTTCCCTATGCATAAAGTTATCAAACTTTCTGTACCATTGCCTTGGAGCTTGTTTCAGACTGTACAAGCTTTTCTTTAACTTGCACAGTAGATGCTCTTTTTCTTTCTCCAGGAAATCCTCTAGTTGGTGCATAAATATTTCCTCATCCAAGTCTATGAAGAAATGTTGTCTTCACATCAAGCTGCTCAAGATGGAGAACTTGACTTGCAACAATATTTAACACTGTTCTGATAATATTAAGCTTCACTACAGGGGAGAAAATGTAGGTATAGTATATTACTTCCTTCCACTGGAACCCTTTGACTACTAATCGAGCTTTGTATCTTTTGGAACCATCAAACTCCTCTTTGACTCGATATACCTATTTGTTGTGGAGAGCCTTCTTTCCTTTGGATAACGTTGTTAGTTCCCAAGTCTGATTTGAGATTAAAGACCTCATCTCGTCTTTCATTGCAAGCTCCCATTTGCTAGCATCTTCTGTTTGACATGCCTCTTTATAAGACTCAAGCTGCCTCCATCAGTTAACAGTAGATAATCTAAGTATCTCCTGTTCGGCACTTGAGGTCGAGAAGACCTTCTCAACTCAGGAACAAGAAAGGTGGGCTGTGGTGATTCGGGTTGGGCTTCTTCTTCAACAAATTCCTCTGATTGAGGATTTACTTTCATTGTCTCACTGGATAATTTATGATATTACTGATATTAACAAATACAGGGTCTCTCTGAGAGACTTTCTCTTATGCATGTCGGTCTTTACACATCAGTTTTTCATTAGAGACCACATCTCTACTCCGAATAATCTTGTTTTCATCATCCTAAATGCGATACTCGAACTCATCCTCGTCATAGCCAATAAACGTGCATTTCTTAGATTTTGGATTAAGTTTATTTCTGCCTTGATTACTGACGTGTACATTTGTACAGCCAAATACCTTGAGGTGTGAAAGCTTCACATCTTTTCGACTCCAAACCTCCTTTGGTATCTTGTACTCCAATGGAACTGATGGACCTCGATTGATGAGATAAGCTGCTGTGTTGACTGCTTCTGCCCATAACTGCTTTGGTAAACCTGATTGCATCCGCATACTTCTAACTCTTTCAGCTAAGGTTCGATTCATGCGCTCCGCTATACCATTATGTTGTGACATTCCTGGCATGGTTCTCTCCATCCTGATTCCATACTCGTAACAGAACTTTCTGAATCTAGTGTCCTCATATTCTCCACCATTGTTAGTTCTGAGCTTCTTTATCTTAAGACCCATTTCATTTTTAATCATAGCCTTCCATGTATTGAAAGCATCAAATACTTCTGACTTGTGTCTCAGAAAGTAAACCCACACTTTACGGGAGTAATCATTAATGAATATCACGAAGTAGTGCTTTCCACCAATGGATAGGGTACTTGTTGGCCCCCAAACATCAGAATGCATGAGCTCAAGTTTCTCCTTTTTTTGCATTCTACCACCTGTTTGAAAGCTAACTATCTTCTTGCAACATCCCACTACCATAGGGTACATACCCAAACATTCAGGAACATTCGAATACATATCCTATGATAATGGCATATTAGAGCAAAAACAAATCCAACTTACATATAGCATCAACTAACATAATCAGAAGTACTAAATTTTAAAACCCATTGATTGCATTCATTCACAAATCTTACACTGTTTTCATCACACACATATGTACAAAACCTCTTATATGTTCTAACAAAACTACAAAATAAATGTTACAACACTTCTGGTGTCAGCTGACAGACCTCTGAGTCATTTTTCTATCCAAAAGATTTCTTAAGTCCTGACTAAGGAACTAGGTCTCCTGTCTCGCACCTGAAAAATCACATTGCAATTTTTTATGAGTTTTGTGAACTCAAAGAGTGAGCCATCATTGATGATTTCACCGGATGATAAACAAACATCACATATTCATTCAGAACATGTAATTATTATTCAGATACTCACATAACCTGACATATCATATGGTCACTCATTAGGGCTTTGCAAATCATTCAAAGAATTTCAGTCTTACATGAATGTTATATGAATGAGACTCACATTCGTTCTTATTGTTATAACTGAGTGCCTATCACATATTATACAAATACTGGCTCATAGGGCTCAATCAGAGTAGAATCACGGAGCATATCTCTACGTGCAGAAACATATATCACAGAGCAAAGCTCTATGTGGAAGCGCTTCAAACTAGCTACTAAAGTTATAATGCCTTTATTTGAGCATGTATTTTATGAAATGCATCAAATACTGAATATGTCATATATCACAATTTTATACAAATGCTCATACAAAGTTTTCACAGTCATCGGACCTAAGTCTGACATTCAACTTGCATTGAGAATTCATATAGTATAATATGATCAGAATCATCAAACAATTCAGAACATTTACAATACAGTCCCAAATATATACTTATCGGACTTTACGTCCGGAATTCAAAAACAATCGCAACAGTTCAATAATTGGAAGCTTATCAAATCAAATTAAATCAATCCTAGGAAATTCATCTAGGTTGACTTACAATACGCTCCAATAAGCTATTGCCTAGATGGTCCGGCAATGTCCGACTGGCGTCCGATATACTCCTCTAAAACATACATAACACATTTACAAATATCACATTTTTACACAAATGTACAAGTTTTTTTTATGCACATTAATGTATAGAAAGTATGCATAATGCATGTTCAATGACAATTACGGGTATCTTATTGTAATTTTCATCATCAAATCAATCAGATATCAAAGCCCTCATTAATATCATTTGGTACTTATAATTTGGATCAAAATAAAACAATGTGAAATCAATTTCATAACCTAATTTACCACTTCATATTTTCTACCCACATAATTTTTTGTCAACTTTGCATAATTAATTTGATAGGGTAAATGACAAAATTAGACAAAACTTCCTTCTGAAAAGTTGTTGTCCAATTTCTTAAATTTATAATGACTCCAAGATCATTCAATTTGATTGAGTATTTTATGAGTTATGCTCACAATACCACATACTGTGTATATTTGAACATTTGGCTAGTACGTGATCATACTCTCGAATTGTACAACTCGTATATTTCAGCTTAGATATCCAAAATTACAAACTTTATACCAATTTAAAACTAAGATAATAAGCTACAACTTTGGTGAAGACATCTCAGTCTAATTCGGCCTACATCAATACAGTTTATTCAATAACCACAAGACATGATTTATGTCCCTAGTAGTGCTTCATCTTATGTTAAGACTCAGTTACATGCCAATTTTGAAAATCTTAGAAACAGAATTAAAATTTTACTTCTTCAAGAAAGTTGTAGACATATATCTCTAGTTTAATCTGAATTAAGAATAAACTTATTTGGAAATCTACAGATCAAGTTATAATCAGAATACTGAAGCATGTTCATGAAAATTTTCCAGTTCATAACATTATAGCAGACTTCCACAGTTTTATCCTATCAATCACTTTCAATTTAATTCAAATAGCTCTAATTTTTTATGGAGAGAAAGAAAAATGTCTTAAGAATCCAATGATTTAATTTTTAAGTCATTTGGAGTTCGGATGAAAAAGTTATAGCCAAAAGACTTAGGGCTGTTCAATGAAATACTCTGTTCATAAACTTATACAAGCAAGTACCACCCTTTCTCTCTCTAAAACACAGACCTTCATCTTCTTCACCAAACTGCACTTCTTCTCTTTCTTTTTTTCTTTTTGTTTAAGCTTCTTACTTTTAAACCATACATTCCACATTTCCATATCTAGAAAAATCTTGGGAACAAGTTAGAATCAAATTACACTTCAAACATTAAACATCCGAAGTTTCATAAATTTCCTCTCTCTCTCTACTGCGTTTTTTCTAACTTCTGCATTTTTTTTCTTCCCTCCTCAGTCCAAGTTTTCTATCATGTTATTCCATAAAACACAACTCCTCATTATGCTCTAAGCTTTCTTTAACTTTAACTTCACATAAATCCATCCCTAACATTTCCCAAACATTTACACATATATAACAAAAACAAAGCATGTTTAACTGCATATATGTTTCTGCATTCTGCATGTATTTTAATATCCAACAATAACTTCATCCAAATCTTCATTTCATCATATAGCTTTACTCTTTTCATCTCAAATACAAGATCAAATACTATACCCAAAAATAGAACACTACTCACGGTTTTCACCACTTTTTACATATTTTCTGCATTTTAAATTTACAGTCCAAAATGTTCACGCATGCACCCATCACAAGCATGAAAACATAATCTCTTTGTCATTTATCCTTATTATAACCATGAAAATGAAAGCACAACTTACTTGTTTCCAGTAAAAACTCCAACAGGAAGAATAGACATAGCTTTCGGTGGGTCAAGCAAACAACAATAATTAGTGATAAAACAATATATATGGACTGGATTCGGTGCTGTAAAAGCAAAGAGAGTTTCTGTATTTTGTCAAAACTTCAGTGTGCAGAAACAACAATAGAGGAAAGCTTCACCGAATTCATACAGTACGTGGTGTTTTGCATGTCTATGCACGTGTCTCTCAACCCAAACAACCACTTATTACCACATATTCAAACCATTTGTCTCAATACAATCTAGCCATTTATCGCATTTTAATTGGTCTCTTATTTTTTAATCTAAAAATATCCCAAATTTTCAGAAATTTTTAAAAAATTCACCAAAAATCCAAAATAATTAGATTATTCTCCAAATAAATTTTCAACTCAAATAATTCACCAAAAATTTCAAAATATCCAAAATATACCAAAATTGCCAAATCACAATTAATACACTCCAATTTAATCCACAATTTTCACTTATAAATCAAATTTACCCGGAAATGCCAACGAATGCATGTACAATCATATGAATGTGCAAAATAAATGTGTATGTTACAATTAACTTATGCATAACGTGCATTTTCCTAATTTTACAATACTTAATCATAAATTACTATTATAGCCTTAACATGGGTATCTGGATGTTCGCTTCTGCTTTCCAAAAATGCAATTTTCACATGTATCGAGTTTTATTAACTGTAGACCTGATAGTTTTTCATAGGAATGCATTAACTTCATTACTTTTTCACTCATGTGGCAAAGTCTCTTGATACAACCAACCTTTCCATTGGAGTTCCACACCTTACACATTAACCTGACAAGCTACACATGCCAAGTGATCCAATTACAACGCAATATGCTTCAAGGCTTAAACAAGCAATGCAAGCTTTTATTCAAGCCCAAATCACAAGGCAAGTACATGAAGAGGCCGAAACATCCATAGAGGAATACCAAGGCATGCTCAAGGTTGTGACTTTGTTAGAGAAGGCGTTAGAAGAGGCTAGTACTTAGCTATTTTGGGAAACAAGCTCAAGTCTTGTTTGGGGAACATTTTTGGCTTTTATTATCTCCTATTTTAGACTCAAGGATTTGTTTATGGGTTGTTCTTTTAGTTAGTAGTATGTGCTTTGTTTGTTTGGGCTATTTTAAGACCTATTTTTTTTTTAATGTGTTTAGCTCATTCCTAAAAGGACTTGGATCAGATTATGTTCAATGGGCTAGATACTCTTATATTTGTTAGGATTAGCCTAGTTTTTATTAAATGGGCTTGTAAACCCATTTCTATTAGGATTAGGACTTGGTCAAGGGTATTTATACCTTATTATATCCTTGTAACCTATTTTTTTTGGGAATGATGAATAAAATTTCAGAGTTGAATTCTTCAAGTGGGGATTACTTCAAGAAATTGATTTACATCAATAAGTAAGTACTTGCAATGTAAATTGATTTCTAATTTCTTTGGGATTGGGTCTCAAACTTATGATTTGGGGTTTGATCTTGCATGTTCTTATAATCGAAACCTTATTTTCTAGAGGTTTTTTATCATCTCTGGTGCCACAAGTTGGGATCTCCACTCCCTCGTGCAACTGCAATTGACCAACATACTCCAACTGTTAGGTAGAGAGTACAATTCTTCTTTCCTTGTGGTACCATCATTGCTTCCTTTGACACCTTTCATTCATTACTACGAAAGGTTGTGGTGTAGCCTTCATTTTCCAATTGTCCCACTAAGATTAAGTTCTTTCTTAGATTAGGGATTTATCTGACATCCTTTAATTCCCAGATTGCTCCATTCAGCTTGAGCTTCACTACACCTTTACTGACAATCTCACATATTTGATCATTACCAAGATACATATTGTCGAGATTTCCAGGCATATACTTCTCTAGAAGACCTTCTTCGAAGTTGCATGGAATGATGCTCCGGAGTCCAGTATCTATGCCTCTTTCTTGTTTTCTAAGGCACATATCAAGGCATCATCTCCACCTGAGGTGGAAGCTATATTTGCCTCCTGTTTGTTCAACTCTTGCTTCTTCGAACCAATCTTGCATTGATTTTTGTAGTGCCCATTCTTTCCATAATTCTAGCACTCGATATTTTTTGAGTTGTAGAAAGTAGTGGGATTTCGTGACTTGGACCTCCTGTCATTTGATCTATCACGGTATTTAGATTTCCCACATCTTCTGCTTCTTCTTTTTGATTCTGCGGCAAGGGGGGCAGAGGATGAGACTTCAGATATTTCTTTTCTTCAAGTTTCTTCATTCAGGCCACTAACATCCTTGAATTTCAACTTGTTGGTTCCTATTGAGTTACTCATTGATGTAACTGTGGCACTCCAACTCTCTGAAAGGGATGACAAAAGTATTAAGGCCTATATTTCATCATCAAGATCAATATTCACTGTACTTAACTAGTTTAAGACTTTGTTAAGTTCATTGATATGATGATCTACAGAGGTATTTTCCGCCATCTTCAAGTTGAACAAACAACGCATCAAATGTACTTTGTTTATTGCCGACGATTTTTTATAGTACTCTGTTAGTTCCTCTATAAGGGCCTTTGTGTTTTTTGCCTTTGCCATGTTAAATGCTATATTCCGGGATAAGGTAATTCAAATTGTTCCAAAGGCTTGCCTGTTAAAAATAACCTAGTCTTCATCTGACATGTTTTATGGCTTCTTTCCAAAGAGCGGTAGAAACTGGTTTTTCTGATACAGATAATCCTCTATATGCATGTTCCAATATTCGAAATCTGTGCTATTGAACTTATTGATTTTGCTGAGCATGTCATCTGATGCCATCACTCTCACTGGTTTTTAGTTTCCTCTGACTATTGAACCGTGGTTCACAGTTATTAAAGTCGATTCCAAGGAAAGGTTGGGTGGGGAGATACAACAGATCCCGCTTAAGTTCCAATTTTTCTTAGACAGAACTTTAGCTAAAGCTCTTAGGAAAAATTTGGAGGGGTCCCAATTGCTCCCACTTACTACCCAATCTCCTAAGATAGAACCTCCTTAATAATACCACTCAGTAGCCAAAGAAAACACCTGAGGTAAGTTTTCTGATGCAGAGGATCCACTCCTGTGGTAACTATAGAGCATACTTACTTCTCCGAAGTTTTGACACCAATTGTAGGGAAATTAAAATATTTCCACACAACTAGAATGCTAGTGGAACAAACACATAACACAATAGTTGATAACGGAGTTCAGCCAAATTGTGTCTACGTCTCCGGAGCTATTGCGCACCCTTTTATTGGGGAGAAAACAAACGCTTACAAGTGTTTACACTCAACACTCAAAACTCTATTGTTTACACTTTCTCTCAAACCCTTGCCTCAATACACCCCAAAATTACTCACAAAAAAACTTACTCCTCTTAGTATTTCTCTTACTCACCAAATGAGGAGAACTAAAAGTCTTACACTCTAATATTTTCTTTGCTTTGGATGATTTCAATAGAAGAGAGAGGGGGTATATTTATAGTTGTTGAGCCATCCCCTTCCCTCACTTATTTTCAATATGGGACAAAATCCATTACAAAATAAAACTAACAAACACAGAATATCAAGCTTTCTCCGTATATAAAGAGCATAGCTAGAGAGGCATAGAGTTGTGGTATTGACAATTTTATGATAAATTTCTCCTTTATTCAAATTATTTCATAGAAGATATTTGAGATATGAAGTCAACTCAAAATACTTAGAACTTTGTGCAAATGTTCAAGATGCTCATCTAAGTTCTGGATATCAATCAAAATAATATCAAAGTACACAACCACAAACTTACCAATGAAAGCACGTACTACATAATTCATTAATCTCAAGAAAGTACTAGGAGCATTAGTTAACCCAAAAGGCATAACTAGACATTCATATAAACTATACTGAGTCTTAAAGGCAGTTTTGTATTCATCACCCTCTTGCATGCAAATTTGATAATAACTAGACTTCAAATCAATCTTTAAAAAAATACAAGTAGCATGTAATTCATCAAGTATATTATCCAACGTAAAAATGAGAAGACGATACTTTATTGTTATTTTGTTTATAGCTCTACAATCAACACACATTTTTCATGTTCCATCCTTCTTAGGCGAAACTACACATTGACTCAAAGTTTTCAATGTTGAGCATTTTCCAAGTAGGTCAAGATCACCATCTTTGAGCAGTTGGTTGTTAGGACAGGGGCACACAGGGTTTGTCCCACTTCATTACTGGGTATCATTTGAGCAATTTCCTTAGTTCCACCTCAAGGTTTTGGACTTTTAGTCGATTAGTCATTTCTTTTCTTGTTTATTCATCGAATTATTTATTTATGGAGGAAATTTAGGTATATCACGATTAATATAGACTATGAAGTCTTAGAGTCGTGACTTACGAGTTACGACCGTTGTGGAGGATTGTTCTTAACTGCCATATAAGAATAAGACGGTTGCGCGAACACTTGGGAAATCACGAGATTCAATCCTCATTTGAGATATGAAGTCAGCTCCTGCTGACCCGATACCATCAAAGGTGATGTGGTTTAAAAATATTTAAATATAAAAATATATTTTAATTTAATAATTTAATTCTCCTTAATTACAAAATTTTGGTTAGTATAAAATAATTTGGTAGTGGATTTTGTATTGTAAAACATCAAATCTAATAACACTTTTTTAAAAAAATCCAAATCCAATAATACTTATTTTATTTAATTAAAAATGAAATAATTTTAAAAATAATTATCCCAATATGAAATACAAAATTTTATTAAAGAAAATTGTTTAGCTTGATTTAATTTTTTTAAAAACCAAAGTAATTTTCACTTCAAGAAAAACACTCATTACATTAGCATTTTAAAAAATAACAATTGAGTTCAATCCGTCAATTCAATAAGCAGATTATCAAACATGATTCTCAACGGTTTGACATAGTCAAACAATCAAATATCTCTCCGCCTGTCAAAAAATAATTGATTAGCTCTTTACTAAAGAAGGCCAAAGTCTGACAAGTTTAAGGAAAATGATAACAATTTAAAAACATTGAACATAGTTTAAAAAAAGAAAGGATAAAGTGTTAAATTCCCTTTTTGTTAGGTTTGATTCATTAAATAATTTATTTCAATTGCATAATTTATTGTTTATTATGTATGTTTTAGTATGATAATTAAGTTTAACATTAGTTTAATTTAGATTTAAGATGGGAACACTCTCCACTTCAAGGTATCATTCTTGTAGTAGAAACTCAATGAAGATGATGATCAAAAAACAAGTTCTAACATTATAAAATTATTCTACTCTTTAACGAATACTTAAAACATGTATTAATTAATCCAAGAAAGATCTTTAAAGTATTATTATGTGATATTTGCCATGTTCAATAAGTATTGCTAAGAAGTTGATCACAACAATGTAAAATAACAAAGGGCCAAAGGGCCTATTTGATAATTTGGAAATTGAAGTTAGCTAACAACGGATTAATATAGCTGATTTGACTAGCGAATAACATTACTTGTTTATTTAAAAATATTTGGTAAAATTAAATGTTTAGTATTAACTATTTATGTGTAAAATGACTTAAGAGAACATTACTTTTAAAAAAAATTAACGAGGACATAAGTTCTCTTACTAGATAGGAATATTTTTTGAGAGATTATGAGATAGGAATTCATGTATGATTCTTTGCGTGTGTTTATTCTTATATATTTTTTGTCTATTAGTTAGTATCAACTTATGTGAATTTAATTGATTATGTTAATATTTGAAGCAAAAATTAACTTTAATGCATGTATAATAATAACTTGGAACTAAAAATTTTATGAATTTTACATGGAAACATCTTGTTTGAAATAATATAGGAATTCAATTCATAGTATAGTGATGTAAGGATACAAAAAAGAAAAAAGATTTACACCAGGAATGTAACATCAACTTGTTTGCTTAAATGCTACTAATCGACAGCAATTGATTGAAATTTTAAGATTAATAAATAATTTCACGAACATCATTTGATTTTTCTTAGTAAACCTTTAAAATAAGTAATTGAAATCATTTTAAAAGTTTTTTTTTCTTTTATCATGAATGCATTTCTGCAAAACAATTACACTGTTAATTTATTGTTTATTATAAATGTTTTAGTATGATAATTAAGTTTAACATTAGTTTAATTTAAATTTAAGTTAACAAATTAAATATGATTTAACCAAATTTTGTATCTAACCTTAAATGGGCCTCATTCATTCAAAATAATAATATAAAAGCCCTTTAACTTTATTCAACCCGGCCCGTGACTCTCTAGGACTAACTCTTTTTCTCTCTCTAAAGTCATATCATCGCTAACATTAACACAGTCTTAATCAAGTCTTTAATGGAGTTAGGGAGGGAGAGCTTTGGTTGTCGCTTAATCAGTAATCACATGTCAGTTAGCTAATTCTCTCTGCTTCTCCGATCAGCTTCTCTATGAATTCCTTCATCCAATCATATTCCAATCAATTTCATCAACATGCTTCTTCCGCTCCCTATAAACTTCTCTGGCGGTACTATATTTTGGTTGATATTCAGATACCAGTAATACCAAAACACCTTATGGCGTTAACCCAAAGTGTGCTCTCAGACGCATGGGATGGGATTGGGAATACCAATGACTCACCTATAAGATAAAAGCGTACTTAACATGCCTTACGCGTGCTGTTTGGTTTTGGTTAGGTCATTCGGTGACTCTTCCTGCGCATTTAACGCCGGAGTTAAACTATGTTTGCGCTACGTTAATTTTCAACTTGAACTACGTCTCTCTACCCTAAATGTTCCCTGGATTTGTGCACCTTAACTGTCCGATTAAGGCCAGAGTTTCAGATTCTTCGACGTGGGTCTCTCATGAAGTGGTACTATGCCCATAATCATGTTTGTTCATGACTTGAAACTAGTATATTGGAGCTTAAAGTTCTGCTTTTTACTTCTTTATATCCCTAAGTTTAAAGCTTTTTGTACCAAAAATCAGTACCCAGTTGAAAAGTAAGGGATTATTCTCCTAAATGTAGTACGTTTCAGTTTACCTTCATTCTAAAATTGATGCCCAACTCGCCTTTCCAATTCAAGTCCATGTCTGTAGGTTCAATGATATGATATTTCAGGTTTTTGTTTTTCATTTTTGTTTATGCTTTTTAAGGTGTAGGATTCAGGGGGAAGAACTTTCTTTTAGTGACATGCTCATATGGGTTTTATGCAGGTTATAAGATTTAGGCAACAAGCAGTGTTGGTTCCGTATCAAAGAGACCATTGTGGTGGCTTTGAATGATCAAGTGGTGGATTCGCTTTGTTAATGATTTTTGGTAAGTTACTCTGACTAGTTTTGTGGAGAAAGGAGTGTATAGACCATTGACAGATAGAACAAAGGAAGAAATGGTCTCACTTTCTCTTCTTAATAAGTTCATACCAGTTTACTTGTATAATGCTTTGATGTCTAATTCAAAGCTCTTGATATTATTCAATAAAGCCACACCTGCAAGCTTAATTTCAATCCATAGCCAAGGAATTGCCAAGGAAATCTCTAAAACCCTCATCAAATCAGGCCTCAAACCATTCCTAAATTCACCACCCTTGCTCTCTCATCTCAATTCAGACATCATCAATTTTGTCCTTTCTGACCCAGATGTCCCCCCTTACTTGTGTATGTGTTTCATTAACTTTCTTCAAAGAGAGCAACCTCTTGTCTCTTCGAAACCTGACTTGGAATCGTATATAATCCTCATATTAAGATTGTATAAGGCTAGAAAATTTGCAGAAATGAAGAATGTTTTAACTTTTACTGTTACGGAAGATAATCTTCGATGCCCGATATCAGATTTGGTTTCTTTGGTTGACAGTAGATTTGATGAGCCTAACTTTGTCAAGAGGTTGTGTGACATGTTGTTTAGAGTTTATGCTGATGTTAGCATGTTTGAATATGGTTTGGAGGTCTTCAATTATATGGCAAGCAACGGGTTAAAGATTGATGAGAGGTCTTGTATTGTTTCTTTGCTTGCTTTGAAGAGACGTGGTAAAATGGAAGCATGTTTGAATCTATTCGAAAAGATGCTCGAGTCCAATGTAGAAATTACAGGATGTTCTTTGACGATTGTGATTGATGCGTTATGCAAGAGTGGAAAGCTTCAAAGGGCTAAAGATTTGTTGATCGAAATGAGTGCTAAAGGGGTTAAACCTACTAGTGTCACTTATAACACACTTCTAAATGCTTATATAAAGATAATGGATTTTGGGGGTGTTAATGAGATGTTGAAGTTGATGGAGATGGAGGAAACCGTTTACGATGCAGCTACATATGCAACCCTCATTGGTTGGTATGGAAGTAATGGGAAATTTGCTCAAGCTGAGAAGTTGTTTGAAGAAATGCGTGAAAGGGAAGTAGAACCACATGTTTATGTTTATAAGTCAATTATTTGCTGGAATTGCAAGGCTGGAAACTTGAGAATGGCGTTTATGTTATTTGATGAAATGACTGAAAAAGGGATTGCCGCTGATGTT
>JAOQMR010000211.1:27880358-27893527 GCA_027563865.1 Erythroxylum pelleterianum | reverse complement strand
TTAT
Organism: Erythroxylum pelleterianum; assembly: GCA_027563865.1. Lineage (NCBI taxonomy): Eukaryota > Viridiplantae > Streptophyta > Magnoliopsida > Malpighiales > Erythroxylaceae > Erythroxylum > Erythroxylum pelleterianum. The sequence continues at coordinate 27,893,523 of JAOQMR010000211.1, read as the reverse complement.
GTCATTGGACCTCAAATAATGCTAAAACATGATAAATCAGCCATAGATGAACATAAAATGAATGTAAAAGACTGTGAATTGAGTCCTAAACACATGTGTAAATATGAGCATATCAAAGAACTTGCAGGTTACTCATGTTATACATCTTCATTCGAGCCAAAGATTAAATCCAGGTTTGAGATTGTTCGAGGGGCACAGGGACAGTGTGCTTTACATTTTTGAAGTATTTTTTATGGTGCAAAATAATAACAAAAAAACAAAAACAAAAAAAGAAGGAAAGATTTTTGTTTTTTTAGTTTTATGTTGCTATTGACGTCTTATCTTTTAGTAGCTTGTTTAGTGAATTCTATTTGGCTCTACCAAAGACTCTTCGACTCTCTCATTGGTATGGATCTCTCTTTCGGGCATATCTCTCACTGTTTTGAATGGTGGTAATTTATCTTCTTGGCGTACTTATGATTCTTCCGCTGCATCTATTGGTGGTTATTTTGATTATGTTTTTTCCAAGGAGGAGACATCACTTTGTTTATGGTGAATGTTACATTTAGGGGGAGATTTCAAAATATATATGTGACTATTCGTCTTACTTTTTGGCATCTTTTTGTCCCAAGAGGGAGAAATTTGGATGATTGGAGAACTTGATGTTGATTAAGGGGAAGTATTTGTCCTATGGAATATGAATTTGATTTATATGTCCAATTATGTTATTTAGGGGAGCTTCATGTTTGTGACAAAAATGCCAAAAAAAGGGGATATTGTTAGGATTTATTTTTAATATATCCTATTTTTATTTTTGGCATTTTAATTGGACATGGGAATTTCCTTAATAATTTTGAAGATATGCCTAAATTGGTGGTTGCGTTTTGGAAGGTGCTTGAAATTTGATTTGGAAAGGTAATCCTAATAAGCATGATCTTTGGATTGATCTTATCTGATAGTATCCTTATTTGAAATAACATCTTTTAAGGAAAATAAGGAAGGTTGCGTGATTGAGATAGAGTCTGGTTTTTGGGTTGTTTAGTATCGTGTGTGATTGAAAAGGAGACTGCGCATGTTCTGAATTTTTGGTGGGCTGGAAGTTAATCTTTGTAGCTCACGTGTGGTGTGTGATTGATTGCTGGCGGCTGCGCAATCACTTTGAATTTTTCTGTGAGAAACCGTTGGGCAAAATTGGCTTGAAGGGCTATTGTTCTCTGTTTTCATTGTGATCTACTATTGAGCCGACGTTGTTGGGATCTTGGTGCAGCTCTCTCAAATATTTCAGCTCTAACAAGCAGTCCACGTTGTTGAAGTGTTGTTGGATTTTTCTGAGTTCTTGAAGTAGTCGGTTAGTGCAGCACAAAGGTTATTTCGTTGTTGATTGGTTGTTGCATATGTTATAAAAATACAGCTGATTAATGTGTTTTGGTGTGGAAGCCACGGTTAAGTAGTTTTATCAATAAGAGAAGAGTTTCAGCTGTGACTTTGTGTTGATGTTTATGTGAGTCAGCCTATGGGTGTTGCAACAACTTCCAGATCTATTTAAGTGGAGCTTAACCTTTCGGGAAGTTGTCTTCTTTTTCTTAAGTGCATTATTATTTTGTTCTTAGTTGGTTGATTACTTGAGTTGTTTTATTTCTTATCTCTATTATCAAATATTGTTGAGAAAATCCCCTATTGAGGTTAGTACGAGGCGGTCGTACTATTAGGTGTGAATTCTTTCACGGGTAGTTAGGTTGTGGGTCGGTTACATAGATTGGATCTTTCGGGTTAGATCAATCTGGTGTAATTTTTGTGAACTACAGTGAAAGAATTTAATCTGGGTGAGGGCCCCGCAGACGTAGGCAAGGTGTGCCGAACTGCGTTACCAAACGTCGGTGTTTTTCATTATTTTACAGTTGTGATTTTTTATTTACTTGGGCGAAGAAAAATTTGGGGATAGTCTACGAATTGATTAACGATTTAATTGTTTCAGAAAGGATCTGTGTGAACATCAAATGCACATCAATCTTTTCCTTTTCAATCGGGAGTGATGATTTCGTGGCGACTCTCGTCCTTATATAATATATTAAAATGATCTCTTTCTACTTATGCAGGTGTTGAATCTGGAAAATTTGGATAAAACTTGTGACTGGAAAATTGTTCGTTGTAGTGCATATACTGGTTCAGGATTGCTTGAAGGATTTGACTGGTCGGTTCAGGACATTGCCTCCAGAATCTATGCATTGGATTAAACATAATTAAGCCACTTATAGTTTTCATCTTTTCAGAAGTGATCGTGATTCTTGGATTCAAGCTCTGGATTTTCTTCGTCAAATTTTCCTATATAAACTGACTTGTGTATATGCATATCTCCATTGAAATTTGTCCAAATTACTTCAGCAGTATCAGTATAAATAGAGGGATGCATGTGAAATTTCATATTTAAATTTGAAGTTGTTGAATTATTTAAAATTTGAAAAATTATAATATAAATTATTCATCAAATTGGTTATTAATAATTTTGAGTAAATGTAACAGCATTTAAAATATGATTTTTCATAATAAATATGTAATTATAATAATCATATATAAAAATTTGGGTTCCTTTTAATAAATATATACTTCATTATAATAATCACATAGAAAAATACAGGACTTAAGTTTCATACGGAATAATATGTTTCGTTTAGCCTCATTTATTATTATTTTATTTATTATTATTCTTTTTTAGATGAAAAATGTACATATTTAAATATCATGTTCCAAATTCATATTTTTTAAATTCCTACTCTATGCATTGGTTACATATTGGTTATTTGAATTTCAGTAGAATGTCGAATAACATCTTTTAGAATTTGAGTATAACAAATTTACACAATTATCAACTCTAGTTAAGAAATTTAAATAAAAATAAAAATTGGTATTATATACAGTAACATAACTCATAAACAACACTATTTATTATTGTAAATCGATACATGAGCAAAAAGTTCTCTAAAGATAACATATTACATCCAAAAATTATCTTATCCCTAATTTTGATAGAAAAGGAAATTTATTGAGAAAAAAGTAGTAGCAACTGTCGATAGTCTTTTCGATGAAGTAGAACCATACTTTTCGCCAATATGGGTTTATGTACAAAACTGCAAACATTGTGACTAATATAATAGTAAAAGTCACAAAAAAACTTATGTAAAAGACATTCATGTCGACAAGCTCGTCATCAACTTCATCATCATTTGAAGATAGTGGTGTGGGTGTTTTTGAATTGCAATTCTTCGATAGTGGTAACCCGCAGAGGATAGGATTCCCTTCATAACTACTCTCATCAAATGTGGCAAATTGAGCAACCCTATTGGGTGTCTCACCTGAAAGGTTATTGTAAGACACATTGAAAACTTCTAAGAAGTTTAGCTCTATAAGCTGATGAGGAATTGTTCCGCTCAAGTTGTTGCAAGAAAGATCCAAAGTCTCAATTTTAGACATTTTTGAGAACGAGGAAGGAATATGTCCGAATAAACTATTATGTGATAGGTTCAAAAGGTTGACACCTTGGATACTTCCAAATTCATAAGGAATTTGGCCTTTCAAATTGTTGCCTGAGAGATCCAATCCAACAAAATCCATGTCAAAGATTTGTTCTATTTTGTAACCAAAAATGTTTCCCTTCACTACAAATTCAAACTCTCCAGTAAAAATTAATCCACTACCAACAGTTTCTTTCTTATACTTATTCGAATAATTGGTAGAGAGTACAGAGAGCTTATTATGTGAAAGATCAACTACCCTTAACTTATTCATCATCTTCCACAAATTAATTGGAATCTCTCCTATAAAATTATTATGACTTAATGAAATATACGATAACATATAAAACTTTTCAATCCACTTTGGAATGATACCAATTAAACAATTATGACTGAGATCTAGAACTTTCAAATTATTGGAAAGGGAAATTAAATTGGGAAAAGGTCCTTCCAATCTATTTCCCGACAAATAAATTTGGTCCAACCATGAAGTTCCCAATATTGTAGGTATGCTTCCAAAAAGCATGTTTTTTGAAAGATCCAACACTTGAAGAGCATCCATGATTCCAATCCACTTCGGAACTTTGTCAAATAGTTTGTTATCACGCACGACAAATCCCATTAAGAAAGAACAATTAGACAAACTTTCCGGAATGCTTCCAGTAAACTCATTTTCCGATAGATCTAACCACCTTAACCTTGGAAAATATGCACATATCTCAGTTGGAATGCGATCGTAAAGATGATTTATAGAGATGTCCAAATTGTCTAAAGTTGCATTAGGATTACGTGTTGGAAAACCCAAAGGTCCTGAAAAGGAACAATTGGAGAGAATAAGGCTTTCCAATTTTGTATTGTTTTCTAGTAACCAACTTGGAAAGCCCAATCCTATCATTGGAATGCCAGAAATGACGAGATTGTGCAAATCATGTTGATGGTACAAAAATTCAGGAAATGATCCTCCTCTAGAAGTGGAACTTAACGAAAGACTCTCCAGTTGAAACTTGGGTGTCAAATTACAATTGACCACCTCTGTTTCTGTATAAACTTTATTTCCCCAAGCATCAAAGTTCTTGAGTTTGGAATGGTTGAACAATGGAGAAAGTGAACTTGGAATTTCAAACTGATTGTCTCTTAGTGTTAAGGACGTGATAGACGTGAGGAATTTCAATGGAGATTGAGATATTTTTCCAGTAAAGTGATTATTGGAGAGATCTAGTTCTTGAAGAAGTGTCAAATTCACCAAACATTTGGGCAAATTACCACCACTCAGATTAGTTCCGTAAAGTTGGAGCACCCGAAGATTTGTGAAGTGACATAAACCTAAATGTATATTAAAGAGAAGAAGATTAGAGAGATAGACATCCACCACAGACTTCAAATTTTATTATTAAGGAAATCAACTAACCTTGAATGCTGCCAGTGAACTCAGAACCTGACAACAATAAAGTCTCAAGTGAAGTCATATTTGTAATGTACTGTAATAAGGTATTGATATTAGACAAGCCTGCAACTATAAAGAAAACTATTATTAGATTTAATAAATATTACTCTAACAAATTAGTGAAAAAGGAAATAATAAAATTTACAACTTACTCTGTGAAGCATCCAGCATGTCCATGCTTAAAGTCCGAAGGGAACGAAGAGCACCAAGACTTTGTAAAAAGTTCACATCCAAAGAAGACTCATCCAGGTATAACTCTTTCACATTATTCAGCTCTATTTTGAAGAAAATAAAAAAAAATGTTATGTAAAATTTAACATAAGTGTAAAGACAATTCTAATTTTAATTCAAATAAAAACATCTATTTAACTTACCTTGTGAAAATGAAACTCCTGTAAAATTATTATTTCCTAAAGAAAGGAACTCAAGATTTGGGAACGCTTTTAATGATTCCAGCTGAAAGTTGCTTCCCATATATTCTAGCAAAAGGATGCTTATATTGCTTTGACCTTTAATATCTAAAAGAAGTGAAAAATAATTAGAAAAATATAGATTTTATTACCAACTTTATTTTTCATGAGTTGCTTGAATTTTAACTAACACATTTATTTAAATAAAAAAGAACATACCTGCCTGCTTTAAGTAAGTGAATAAATTATGTAAAGTGTATAATTATGTTATTAAATAAGATTAGGGTGGTATTACCTTTAGGTACAATAAACTTGTCAATGTTGTTGCCGCTAATGTCTAACTCCTCCAGATTGAACAAGGCAACCAAGTCTTGTCAGCAACAACAAAAAAAAGAAGAAGCAAACTTGTTTAGATGTTATTAATACAGTTAAAACTATATCATTTCTTTTAATGACTAAAAGAAAATACTAACCAACCTTGTATGTTGATTGATCCTTTTAACTGATTGACAGAAATATCTAAAATTTTAAGAGAGTGAAATCCACGTAACAACGGTAATATGTTGTTGTTCAAATCATTATATCCCAAATAAAGGGTCTCTAAGTTCCTCAGGTTCTGTAATTCTTCAATACCTATAAATTTCACTCAGGTACCTTTAACTTACGCAAAGAAATGAAAAATATAATTAACAAAATTATGATATATTTGAGACATAATTTGCATTTACGAGTGATTTGATAAGAAAATAAAACCGTTCAGAACCTTCATTCTTTACGCAGCAAACAATGGAATTGTCTTGTAAACTAAGGCTTCGGAGCTCTTGAAATGGAAGAAACATCGAGGCGTTGAAGTACCAATTATCTACAGATTCTCCCGATCTAAAATTGTCAAGCCAAAGCCCGGAGACTCGACCTATTGTGGCGTTACAGCCAACACCATCCCACTTACAACAGTCAACGTCTTCCCCCCATGTAACCATTCCATTGTATAAAGAGCTACAATATGGGCAATTAAAAGAAGCTTTGAGCTGCAAGAGAGCAACTCTCTCTTCCACCAAACACGCATTAGAGCCCCAGCCTTGCAGTAGTAATAACAATGATTTCAGCATCATCGTTACCACTACTACGAAACGCAGTTGATAGTTTATCATCCTTGCCGTTTCTACAGATGTATTCAAGAAACGAATTCTAGTGTAGCTGGTTTCGTATTGAATAAATCATGATAACCAGCGATAATCCTTTTATAGTAGACCCTCATTCAATGGGTGCTTCAACGTGTTTGTGGTGGTGGTCCCATATTCGAGCATGAATTGCCGTGCAAAGACTACCATTTACTACCGAAGTCGTCAAATAGAAGAATTGGAGAAATATGCACAATAATTAGGATTTACTTTTTAAATTTACTTTTTGACGCTAATTTTAAAATGGATTTTTTCATATTTTAATTGAAATATTTGTAAGTTTGTATATATAAATCATCAAAAGATGATAGATTAACTTTAAATTGCTTAGAAAATTCTGCTTTACCTACCAATTTACTTATGTAGCCATAAAGCTATAAAAAATTGTAAAATAATATATGTGACCTTGTGTATGCTTTTACCATTGAGATTTTATTAGGAATAATATTAGAATTATTTGTTTCTATGATTAGCGAGAATATTAGATGCAAATATATTAATAGAAAATTATTAGGGAGCGATCTAATTGTCTTATTGTCATGTTCATAAAGACAAGAATATCAGCTGGTATTCGTGGCTCATTCGATCAGCATTACAAGGTCCGTGATTTGCTAAGGGCTATAGATGAACAATTCGTGTCTTTGGATAAGGCACGAGCTAGCACCCTAATTATGAAGTTTTCATCTTTGAGGCTCACAACTGTGAAAGGTGTGCGTGAGCACAAAATGAAAATGTGAGACATTGCAGCTCAATTAAAAAATTTAGAGGTTGAGATATCTAAGTCCTTTTTGGTGCACTATATTCTTAATACTCTCCCACAACAATAGGGGCCTTTTAAGATATCCTACAACACACATAAAGATAAATGGTCAATCAATAAACTTATGACCATGTGTGTTCAAGAGGAGGAAAGGCTTTTGATGGAAGTGGGAGAAAGTGTAATGCTGGCTACACACTGGAAGGACAAAGCTCAAGCAAAAAAGGGAAAAGGAAAGATATCTCCCAATCTAATATTTTAAAAAAAATCCAAGTGTTTCTTCTATAAAAGGAAGCGACATATGAAGAAGGATTGTGTAAAATTTCAGAAATGGCTTGAAAAGAAAGGTAATTCAATCTCTTTAGTTACCTATGAAACTAATATGATTGATATTATTTATAACACATGGTGGATTGATTCTGGTTATACAATCCATATTTCGAATACCTCACAGGTATAACAAATTTAAGAAGCCGATGGAAAGTGAGCAAAGCATCTATTCAGGAAACCGGATGCGTTCACGTGTAGAGGCAATTGGAACATGCAAATTAGTTTTAAGTAGTGGTTTTATTTTGAATTTAGAAAACGCTTTTTATATTCCAAATTTCTTTAGAAATTTGATTTCAGTTTCAAGACTTTTTCCTTTAGAATATTCCTTTTATTTTTTGAAAACATCTTTCAATTTGTTTTATAAATATGATATTGTTGGGAATGGTATTTTTTCTTATGGTCTCTTCTATATTGATTCTCAAAATGGTACCACTTATAGTGCTTTGCATGTTCACACTGGCCTCACAAGATGTGTTATAACTGAGGATTCCTCTATGTTATGGCATCGAAGATTGGGTCATATCTCCATAGAGAGAATTAAAAAATTGGTGAATGATGGGGTAGTTGACACTCTTAATTTTACCGATTGTGAAACTTGCGTGGACTGTATTAAAGGAAAGCAGACCAAGTACAAGTCAAATAAAGGTGCCAATAGAAGTTCTGACATATTAGAAATGATACACACTGATATACGTAGTCCATATATGGATTCACATGGTCAGAAATACTTCATCTTATTCATAGATGATTACTCACGATACATGCATCTTTACTTGCTTCACAACAAAAATGAAGCTTTGGATGCCTTCAAAGTCTTTAAGGCTGAATTAGAGAAACAATGTGGAAAACAAATTAAGATTGTGAGATTAGAAAGAGGTGGAGAATATTATGGTAGATATACTGAGGATGGACAAGCACCTAGTCTTTTTGATAAGTTTCTTCAAGAGAATGAGATAGTTGCCCAATACACTATGCCTGGTTCACTAGACTAGAATGGTGTAGCAAAAAGAAGGAACCGAACATTATTGGACATGGTGTATAGTATGCTAAGTAACTCTAAGCTACCTAAATCCTTGTGGACTGAAGCTCTTAAGGCGGTAGTGTACATATTAAACTGAGTTCCAACCAAGGCTGTTCCAAGAATACCTTTTAAGTTATTTAAGGGTTGGAAGCCAAGTTTACGACATGTACGTGTTTGGGGATGTCTGTCTGTAGTAAGAATTTATAATCCACAAGAAAAGAAGGTTGACCCTAGAACTACTAGTGGGTATTTCATTGGATATGTTGAAAGGTCCAAGTGATATATATTTTATTGTCCTTCTCATAGCACTAGGATTATGGAATCAAGAAATGCGAAATTTCTTGAAATCATTTAATTAGTGGGGGTGATAAAATCATAAATATAATTTCTGAGCATAATCATTTAGAATTGTAACCTTCCACTTCAGGTGATAGATTGGCTATTATTCACAACACTTTTTAAGTTCAAACAAGTGTTAATCAACCAATCATTGAAGCTCCACAAATTGTCGATGATAATCTAGTAGACCCAATTATTCAACAATCACCTGAGATTGTTGAGCAACAATTTATACAACATGCTCCTTAACAGGATAGTGATGCCACATTAAGAAGATCAACTAGAATTAAGAAATCAACAATCCCTAGTGATTATATGGTGTATCTACAAGAATCTAACTACAACGTTGGAGCTGAAAATGATCTTAAATCTTTCTCACAAGCCATGAGTTGCAAAGAATCAAAATTATGGTATAATGCTATGAAAGATAGGATGGATTCAATTAAGAGTAACAAAGTCTAGGATCTTGTTGAGTTGCCTAATGATGCAAAAGCCATTGGATACAAATGGGTCTTTAAGACAAAGAAAGACTCATTAGGCAACATTGAAAGATACAAGGCGAGACTTGTTGCTTAAGGATTCACTCAAAAGGAAAGAATTTATTACGTGGAAACTTTTTCTCCAGTATCTAAAAAAGATTCCTTGTACATCATTTTGACATTAGTAGCACATTTTGACTTAGAGTTACAACAAATGGATGTAAAAATCGCATTTCTCAATGGAGATCTAGAAGAGAAGGTTTACATGAAACAACCTGAAGGATTCATCTCTAGTAATGGTGAGTAATTGGTATGCAAGCTTAAGAAATCCATTTATGATTTAAAACAAGTCTCCCGTCAATGGTATTTAAAATTTCATAATGTAATTTCTTCATTCGATTTTAAAGAAAACATTATGGATCAATGTATATGTCAGAAGGTTAGTGGAAGTAAAATATGTTTTCTTATTTTATACGTGGATGATATTTTACTTGCAGCCAATGATAAGGTTTTGCTACATAAGGTGAAACAATCCCTCTCTAAAAACTTTGATATGAAAAATATGAGTGAGGCATCTTATGTCATTGGTATTAAGATCTATAAAGATTGAGTACAAGGTACTTTGGGTATGTCTCAAAAAACCTATATCAATAAAGTTTTAGAGAGATTTCGGATGAAAGATTGTGCATCAAGTGTAGCTCCTATTGTGAAGGGAGATAGGTTCAATTTAGACCAATGCTCTAAAAATGACTTTGATAGGGAACAAATGAAAAACATTCCATATACTTTTGCAGTTGGAAGCCTAATATATGCTCAAGTCTGTACAAGACCTAACTTGCATTTGCTGTAGGAGTGTTAGGACGATATCAAAGTAATCCAGGTTTAGACCACTGGAGAGCTACAAAGAAAGTGATGAGGTACCTTCAAGGAACCAAAAATTACATGCTTATGTATAGACGGATTGAAAGTTTAGAAGTAGTAGGATACTCAGATTCAGACTTTGTTAGCTGTGTTGATTAACACAAGTCAACATTAGGATACATCTTTATTATGGCCAGTGGAGCAGTATCATGGAGAAGTGTCAAACAGGCACTAACTACAACTTCTTCCATAGAGGTTGAGTTCATTTATTGTTTTGAGGGTACTTTACATGGTGTATGGTTGAGGAATTTCATATCTAGGCTTAGAATCATGGATTCTATTTCTAGGCCATCGAGAATATATTGCGATAATTCAGTTGTTGTCTTTATGGCTAAAAATAATAAAAGTGGTAGTTGAAGCAAACACATTGACATTAAATTTTTAGACATTAGAGAATGTGTTAAAGATAAGAAAGTGGTTATTGAGCATATCAGCACTGAATTAATGATTGTAGATCCTTTGACTAAGGGCATACCACCATTTAAATTCAAGGATCATGTAGTTAATATGGGACTTGGTCCTACTATGCAATTTCATTATAATAATGAACCTTGTTGTTATGGAACTCAATTTATGATATTTCTCATTTTGTGTACACATTCATTCAGTTTAAAAAGCATTTAAAAAGTATCGTTAAAGTTTGGACATTGAATAAATATTGGGTTTACTCATTAAAATTTATAGGATAGTTTTGAGAAATATGATACATTGTAATACATGGGAGATAATACTCAATTTTAGAAGACCTATTATCATGATTCATGTAAAGTATTTCTCATGCTTAAGTATAAGAATTCATAGATATTGGCATTATTGTTATATGGATCAAGTGAAAGAATGTAAGTTATATTGTAACTTCCTTTAGTGGTCTATATTAGGCCAATATAACCACCTCTAATAACTACCCATAAGCTATGATAAGTGGTAGTTTTTTATGGAAAAAACTGCCCCATATATATATAACTAAGTTTGGCAAATGGTCCTAAGTCTATGATTTCTTTTCAGAAAATACACCATCGATATTGGAAATCACTTGGGTTTAGAAGACTAAAAAAAACCATAGAATTGCACCGATTTTCTAGGACAATAAGCAATGGCGGGAGGTAATATTGATTAACGTTTTTTCCGCATTAATTTGTATGAAATATAGTTATAGGCAAGTATAAATTCTTCAGTTTTCTCCTACACCATAAAAATGGGAAATTAGAGAAGAAAACAGAAAATGATCGAAACGTGTGAGACCCTCCAACGGGTTTATTAGTAAGAGAGTAGAGTACCAGAAAAGAGGAAGAATCTGAATAGTTTGGGAAGAAAAGACAAAATTTTTCTTAGACTATATAGTATAGTATGCTTTGGTGTTCTTGACTAGTAACCTTTATCCACCTCAGTTGCACAAGGAATTTTACGAAAAGCTTAGTATTAAGATTAAAAATAGTATGTTACTCATACGAATTTTATAAAACCTTAGAACTTCAATTAAATATATTTTATATGTTACTCATACGAATTTTATCATATAAATATATTTTATACGGTACTTTTTCCTTAGAATTTGTTTTCTTTAGTGTTCTTTTAGTGAACAGACCATCTGTTTCCTCTATTTAGTTCCTAATAAATTAAGGGGCTGTTTGTTTCCGTTTTTTTTTCTATTTTTTGTTGCTGTTTTTGTAAAAAGAAAAACAGGTAAGTAAAACGTGTTTGGTTTACTCTATTGTGATTTTTTGTTTTTGAAAATAAAAAAACCACAACAATTTTACAGAAACCAGAAAAGATCGTTTCTCTGAATTTTGACAACAGATTTTCTTCGACAGAAAAACAACATATCTCTATTTTCTATCTCGATTAATAATAAAAATAATAATAATAAAAAAGTACAAAATTTATAATAATAATTAATTATTAATAATTAATAATAATAATAAGATAATTAATTTGGTATAATAAAATTAATAATATTAATAATAGTAAAGTAGAAAATTTATAACAATAATTAATAAAAATAATGATAATTAATGATAATAATAATAATAACTTATTAAAAATTAATAATAATAATAATAATAATAAAATTAATAATAATAATAATAACTTATTAAAAATTAATAATTAATAATAATAATAATAATAATAAATAAAATTAATAATAATAAGAATAACTTAATAATAAAAAAAAATTAATAATCATAATAATAACTTTTAATAAATTAATAATAATAAGAATAACTTATTAATAATAAATAAATAAAATTAATAGTAATAAGAATAACTTATTATTAATAATAATAATAATAATAATAATAATTAAAAAAAACCAAACATATTTTTATTTTCAATTTTTTATTAGAAATCTCAACAAAACAAGTTTTTGTTTTCAGTTTGAATATTGCAAATCTCAATCAAACAGGTTTTTATTTTTTTAAGGGAAAAAACATAAACTAAAAACAGAAAACAGAAACCAAAAACAACAACAGAAAAATAAAAATAGAACCAAATGGCCCCTAACCTTTTCATCCATCCATTTCTCATTTATTTATTACAATAGATGGAACAAAGTAGGAATACAGAGATGAGAACAGACGATATATCCCGTTCTTTTGGCCCTTGCAAATTCTCTTCATATCCCGTTACCTACAAAGCCAACATTTTCAACAGTTCATATGTTACTCCGTGGAGAGTCAAGTGGACAAATCAACGTATTTTTTGCTAAGAAATTATGAATTAATAACTTAATACAAATTTAAAATTTATTGTTAGAGAAAATTACTTAAAAACTAAATTAATAATAAAATACAGTT
>JAOQMR010000211.1:27865371-27876981 GCA_027563865.1 Erythroxylum pelleterianum | reverse complement strand
CGTTACATGTAATGCCTATATTAAGGCGATTCCGATTAAGTGTAGTTTATGTTTCCAGTATATCATCTTCTGTTTTTTCTGTCAATTTAAAGCTCGACAAGTTCCTTTTTTTTTCTTATCAGATATACCCCATGAGTCTCAAATAACGAAGAATTAGAATAAGTAATGTCATATCAGTAACATTATATAGAATGACAATAAGCTAATTGAACGTTAGGTGACACATCTCCTAACTACTCTGACTTTCAGACCATGTTTCATATGAAGAATCACGGAAAGATTAGGAACCACAGGGTGTTCCTCCACTACCTGAATTTGGTAGCTGTGGATAACAGAAGCAGCAACTACCTTGATTTCAGTTAAAGCCACTTCTTTGCCAAGACAAGTCCTTGGACCTGCATTGAAGGCTAAAAACTTGCTTGGTGGCTCATATTTGATCCTACCTGACTCGGTGATCCACCTTTCTGGCTTGAATTCTGAGCAATCTTCACCCCATATCGGCTTGATTCTTGCCATTGCATATAGCGAAAACAGTATTTCCTTCTTTGGATCGATACGGTGGCCACTTGGAAGAACGTCGGCCTTCACTGGAGCTTTGTGTTGAAAAGGAACAGGAGGGTAGAGTCTTAACGATTCACACACTGCACCGTGAAAATAAAGTAGGTCTTTTAGTTCTTGTGGTTCAAAAAGCGGCAAATTTTCTGCTTCTTTGACTCTTGCAATCATCTTGAGCTCCTCCCTTATCTTGTCTTCAACCTGATGATTCGTTGAAACATTCCACAGAAACCAAGTTAGAGCAGAACTCACTGTGTCTCTCCCTGCAAGGAAGAGATTCAAAATGGTGTCTCTAAGAAACTTGTCATCTGGTTTTGATCCCATAAATTCAACGTCCTTGAGATATGATGTTAACAAATCAACCCCATCTTCATTTTCTGTAAAACTGCAACTTTTCCAAAGTTCTTCTCTTTTCCTGGAAATATACTCAGAAACTACATGATGTAAATCTGCAGAAGCTTTGGTCATCTTTCCTTCTTTTCCAATACCTAGCAATCTCTGCAACTTCCAAAATAATCCAGGCCTAATATGTCGATAAAATATCACCTCCATTGCAATGTCCATGGCTTTCGAGAATTTCACTTCTGGGAAATCTGCTGATAGACATTTGGGGTCGTAGCCAGTGACCAGCACGCACGTAACATCGAACATGAACCTCTGAAACAGATCTTGTAAGTCAACAACCGAACCTTTTTTAGCAACATAATCGAGGATTGGTATTAACCCTTGTTCCAATTTACTTCGACAAGTCCTGACCAAGAACTGTTGAAACCGTTGATGGTTCATCAAACCCTGAGCGATCTTTCTCTGATCCCTCCACGAGTCCGAATCCGCATTGAATATACCATCTCCCAAAACATCAAAAATCTTTGCGAACTTTTCACCTTTTGGAAAGTTCTCAAAGTTTGAGCTCATTATGTACCGGATGTTAATTGGATCAGCTGTACAGAACATATCTGCACTCAACCACGGACTTTTGAACAAGAAATTGCACCCAGTTCGATCCAGAAGTTCTGCAGTTTTCTCATGGAAGTCTCCAAGGTGGGTGTAGATATATGGTAACATTCCAATGATCGGATAGCTCGTTGGAAGTCCATTGTTTTGGCGGATACAATAGCGTATAATGAGAAAGGCAACGACTGCTAAAAGGACCTCAAGAAGGTCAATTGACTCCATTGGAGATGTGTTCATGCTAGTATAAGTCTTGTGGATTGTTCTATATAAACTTTGTGGATCTCAAAAAAACCATGTCCCTTTTTTATCTATCGCCTAAATCCTTATTGGTACTTATTTTAAATACTTATCCAAATATTAAAACTTAATCTATTTGTTTGATGCTTCTTTTGTGTTGATAGGATAATCATTTTGACGGTCATCTTATTTATCTTATTGTAATACATTCCTCCTTTCATTTTATTATCAATGTCATCGTAAAAATTTTAAACCATCCAATTTTTTGTTTTATTTTTTAAGTAACTTTTATTGTTAAAAATTAATAAATTTAATAATTAATTGGTTAATTTTTAAAATTAATAAGTTCTTACAAATTAAAATAAATCAATTAATTTTCAGCAATTTTTTCAATTTAACTTTAAATTCTTTAATCTTTAGCCTAATTTAGAGTAATTAGTATTTATAAAATATTTTATTATTTAATTTTCATTAAAATTATTAACTTTTGTAATTATTTATCTAACTTAAAAGTTTATGAATTATGATTAATATTTAAAAAGAATTAATTACTTTGTCATAATCAAATTTCCGCAATCCGAACTCTATAACGACAGACTTAGCTGGAAGAGACGTGACTCGTTGATAACTTCTTGCCACGAGACTGACTTGAAAGTCCTCACCTGTAATTATATTATACGAGATGAAATCAAAAAGAAGATTGTGATCTTGACTCAATTGGAATCTTTCAACTTTAAATGACTTCGACATGATTGAAATTTCAAAAATAGTAACTTAGAAAAAAGTTACTGTATGATTCTTACGAGGGTAAAATATTTTTTAAATATATCTTATCTTAAAAAAGGCGTCGTATAACCTCATCAAAATTAAATAATATACAAATTTTAAATTAGTAAAATATTTAATGCACATAAGTTAGCTCGATGTGCTTTGTCTTTTTCGGAGTTTCAATTTTTTCAGTCATCTCCCTTTTGTATTCGTCCTTTCGTTTAAATCAATGCATTGGCTTTTCCCTCAAAAAAAAATTTAATAAATTAATGAATTTAAATTACTTTTAATAATAATAAGTAAGTGATTAGTTAATTTTTTATTTTTACATTTAATTAAAATATAAAATATATTTATTAAAAATTCACGTTTATATTAATATAAATAAGTCTGCACTCTTAACTTATATTTAATTGATATTTTATAAATTTAGTATTATAAAGTTAAGTAAAAATTTAAATTTAAATTATAATTATAATTTATACCTTTTATTATAAGTTTCCTTTTTATTAAGTATTTTTCGAATTTTCTTTGTTGATCTTCATCAAATATACTTGTGAAGGATGATTACTAAATGGGATTCTTTTTTTAAATTAAACGTTGTAAAAGACGTTTAGAAGCATTAATTATGAGAGAAATTATCGGTAGCCTATAAGTCTATAACACAATTAATTATGGCTTATAATTGCTATGTTCTTGTTCTTATCGTCATCATTATTACTTGTCCTAAAGTCAATCACCCTCCACATCACTCCTTTCTGTATATAGAAATGTGAAAATAGCTTATACATTTTGATCTAACTTACATTTTTTCTAATCATTTAATATCCTATTTCTAGTCTTTTTTTTAGATAATATATTATAAATTATCTAATCTTTTTAAAAATTCAGTTTAATGTTTAACTCTTTTTAATTTTTAATTAAATTGATTAACTTTTTATAACCTAATTCTGTTAATAATTTACTGATTTGGTTAATATATTTTTATTCGTAATTTTTAGAAATTGAATTAACAACGAATTATCTATGTAAACTGAAAAACACGAACTGACGTGCAAAAGAGGTTATGAGTTAAATGTTTTAGTCACGTAGATGATTAGTTACTAATTAATCTTCTAAGTGATGAACATCTTACAAATAAAAAAGATTTTGTTACCCTTATTTGTGTTATAAAATATTAGTCACTTAATTAAAAATTTTAAAATATTAGATACTAAATTAAAACATAATCGAAAAATAGATAATCTAGTTTATGTTATCCTTACTTTTTACGGCTGAACATGTAAGAACTTGGCAGTTGGCGAGTATATGGAGTGCCAATACAGAGCCAAAAGCGTGCAAGAAAAAGTACCATCAACCATGACGTGCAGTTACAGTTTATCGAACCAAATTTAGGGTAAACGCTGTATCTTTACGTTTCGTCTTCCTGAAAAGCTTCAGGTTTCAATGTCTGTATATGTTTTGAGTTCCAATTTTTATATGCATCTTAGTATTTGCAAATTAAGTTTTTGATATGGTTCCAACTTTTGTCTTTTGTCACCTTAGTTTTTGTTCATGCATCAATCTTTCTTACAAGCTTGTCTTAGTAGAAAACTTTGTCAGCTCCTTTTACTCTTACCATATGAACCATGAAACGTGCTAATACATCAGCAAATCTGAAAGATAGGTCGTGCTCTGGGCTTCAAGGATTGTATACGTTTCTAAGACTCTGTTCTGTGTTTAATTAGATGAGGAGGTACCATACATAATGCTTTTATTATGAAGAAGCGATTAAAAGAAGACAAATCTTTAACTATAAAGAGATAATGACAAGGAATAGACTATATTAGAGTTAAAAGCACAGTACTACAATGACGAGCCACATAACAGTATTAGGTCATAAGCCTACGATTGGTAACAACAATCTAGCCCAAAAGTTGCTTCTTTTATTTCCTTTTCTTTTTATATCGATCCAACCCCATGATGAACAGCACATAAGTAGCTCCTATTCTTCAGGCCGTGCTCCAAAAAGTTGGGAAGTCCTAAACCCAAGTGTAAGCAACATACACCATATGTTGAGAACCAAATCCCACATCAGATAACTAAGTCACTAGATAAAAATCACTTTCTGGTCCTACTACATCTCCTTGCTAGGCAAACAGAGTGCACAGTGACTAAAGGCGGAAATCAAAAGATAGTATATATATAGATGCATGTAGAGTATTTAGGTTTTATGAAGACGAGGATGACGGGGGAGAAGGTGTTTGCATACTCCAACCACTATTAGTTGATGAAGGGACCATGAGTGGCATCTGATTATGGTGGTGTTGGTAGTAGACAGAACTGGGGCTTCCATGATTGTGCACTCCCTCATAGGTGGTTATAACAAATCTTTGATCCTCGCTATCTCTTTCCACTCTTTTCTTTACACTGCATCCTCCATTTGAACATTTATAGTAATTCCTTCACAATTTGCGAGATCAAGATCAGTCACCAATCGATAAGTAATCACAGATTGTTTCTTCAAATGAATATGAGAGGCATGCAAGGTAAGAACTAAGCACATATGATAATTTGGCCAAGCATAGCTTTGGAAACATTGTATATGAGCAAAGTGTTGATTTTATAAGCTCTTAAACTTGGGATTTGCAACCAATAGTATATGCAAATTGACCACTCTCTGATCAAATTTGGATGTACCCTTTAAGCCATCTACCCGCACAACAAGAGTAATGAATGTAGGAACTAGAGATATATTGAAGTCTATAAGCGGTAATTGAATCGAGTATGTTATTTAACTCAATAAGTACTTCATTCGGTGTTTGTTATTTACAGACTATTATGTATTATAAGTTTTAATATTTATATATATATATAAGAGGTGTGTTTGCTCTAGAACTCATATAACCATAGGTTTCTATGGCACACCATAGTGAATGGGGTCCTTTAACAAGATGGGGTGGACACTTCTTCTGCAGTGAATGTAGTCCACTCGCTAGTTGAAGTGTTATATGAATCCCCCTTTCCCCTCTAAAATCTAGTGGATATCTTTGTCAAGTTTCCCAACAAGTACATGGACCACAGTTCCATCCACTTGACAAGTGTATGTATATATATATATATGGTGCAAGTAATAGATTTATGGCGGCTATCATTCTTTTTTTTTATGAATAATTTGTGAGGGATGTGAACTAAATAGAATTATTGGACTGAGAAAACAATTGCATAATATTATATCCACAAAAAATGCTTTTTAAAATTTTTTTATAACTTTTGTGAGTTGGATTTAGTTTTAAGTTTCATGTTATTTAATTATTAATAAATTAAGTTATGTTAATTTAGAACAGTGGTGTGGTTGCCTTGAATTACTATACTACACATAATTTATAAAATAGGAAATTAGATATTGATCAAAGGACATAATTTATTAAGCATGAAATGATTTAAACCATATATATTAAACTTTTTAAGTTTAAATCCAAATAACAAACTACCAAGAATTGTAATGCAATCAACCCAAAATGATTCATAATTGAAACCATTTAATGCTGCGGATACAACATAAGGCAGGAGTACCTCCATCAAGGTTTAAGTCATAAAAATTTAGACTATCTTAATCTTCCTATAATTATGCATTTGTCAATACTTTTATTAGACTACTATAGTTTTTTTTTATACCAACGGATCACCTGCTCCCAAAAGCTTGTGTTACTCTATTCCTATTGAGATCCATTCATCCATTCAATAGGATAGAGAAAAATTAGATAGATGGATTTCAATGAAAACAAAGTAGCACAAGCTTTTGGGAATCGGTGATATGAACTCTTAATTATGGATAAAAGTTGAAATCAATAGCAAAAGTTTGTTGAAATTTTGTAAGATTATGACTATTTTGATAGGATAAACTTGAAATGGCAATAGAAAACAGAAAGCAAGCAAATATACAAAAATTAACCTATTTTCTCTTTTTTTGTGATGATTAACATCTCAATTGCACATCCTAAAGAATTGGTTAAACCTATCGGTGAACATATACTTCACACAAATTCCTATACAAGTACCATATATTTGTTTGGTTGTGCTTCTGAATTATTAGAAAAATATAAAGATATAGTATGTCATCAAAAAGGGCAAGTTTTAAACATGCAAAGCAAGGTTGTGAAACAAAAAGACACACTCATGAACATGTTTTTTGGAAGGAAATGAGCAGCTAGGACAGTAGATATTAAATAATATCAGATGTGATTGATCGAGCTCCAAGCATGACATGCCTCTCCCACTTGGTACTGTGTTTTGTGGAATAACAATGACTTTTTTTTTTTTTGTTTGTTTTGGTTGAAGGTATTATTTTGATGCTGTGTAGCGATCACGGCTTCGAGCTAGTCCTCTCAATTAAAACCATCGTACATAGGTCTCTTCAGTCACACTCACTCAACGTCTAGGTAGCTCTTTCACACAGTTTTTGAGTATGAGGTTCGCAAATAATGGATAGAAGATGATAATGCAGTTAAATGATGGTCGCACGATCCAATACTTGAAAAGGTTGAAGAGACCGATGACCACAAATTCTATTGACACATACCCTTTTTCTCAGTTAGGAAAGTCGAGTTGTAGGAATGAAGTTTATCAAACAAAAAAAATTAGCAGAAGTAAAAGGGTTGAAGAAGATAACCTCATAGATACCATTTTATCCTAGTAAGTAGTAACTCGAGAGAAGGAAAGAAAGATGGATAGCTTTCATAATGGTAGCAAACAAAAGAGTAGGAACACATGTTTTGCATATCGAAAGTCGAATTCACTACGTATACAGTTATATTGATGGAATAATTAGCACAAAAATTGGTAGGTGATGATCGATCAAACACGAGAGTGAATGTATGCAAGAATGTGATGTATAGAATCCAAGATCGTATGATATAGTAAAGATTGAGCATGAACATAAATAGAATTAGCTTATTCTTGAATAAGCACTTACCTTGGATTTGGGCTGTTCTTCACAGATTTTTTACCATACTTCCTCCATTTGAATCCATCATCCATAATCTCCAGCTCCGATTCTGTTCTAAATGCAACTCGATTCACCATTTCCATCTTGGTCTTCTTAGCTTTATCTTTACATTTACTGAAAATTTGCATAAATTTGAAGAAGACAAAGAGATTATATATAATTATCTTCCTAGAAAAGAAAGATGAAGACCTATCATTACCGATGAAACTATAAAACTGAAGAAAGAGAATTAATAATACCCCACTGGTGTGCAAGGACAATTACAGCAAATGATCAAAATGGGATGTCACTTACATGCTGTTACTAGTGTTTCTTGATGTTGCACCAGTGCTATATCCATCATTGGAGCCACTTCCGAGCAGCTGATTCGACGACACCAAACTCTGCGACGACGAATCATCAGCAAAACCCTGATCGAGTATCAGAAAATCCGACATATCTAACTCGAGTGAAGGGTCTAAGTTGTCAGTAAAGGAAGCGTGGTTAAGGTTAGGGTTTTGAGGGCAGTCCATTGCCTGATATGAGCAGTTGTGTGAGAGAAAAGACATGGGAAGGTTGGACTTGGAGGGTTTGGTCTCCAATTTACATAAATATATAATAATCAAAGAAACTAAAGGCTTAAACACCAAAAGCTAAAAGAAGGTTTTATTTTGTTTTTCTTCTGTAGCTTCGCTCCTTCGTAGACAATTTCCTTGAATGATGCAACGAAGGTACCTCAGTGGTGCCACGTTTCGTTATCAGGACACGCCATGCTGATCTCATGCAATGACGTCACTTGTCGTTATGTTTGATGGGGCTCTTCTTTTGCCTCAGGAGTTAGGACCACATCGGTGCATATATAATGCATATAATACATACATATATGTGAGGTAGACGATGCTATTCTTCAAATACTTATCTACGATACGCTGGTGGGTATGTTGTTCATGTTATAGAAGATAATGATCTATGATCATGATGTAACATCACATTTACTTATTGAGCACTCTTTGAATCATGTAATTATAACCCCTACAAACGGGCACAATATAGACCTTTTTTTTTTGAGGGAATATAGACCTTTTTTTAATAGCCTTAAAAATTGTACCAAAAAGTTAAATAGATAAAGCCCATTAAATGAACAAAATTAAATAATTTAAGATCCCATTAAAAGAGATTGTATTTGTACATTGAAAATTTTAATTTTCAATTACAAATTATTAAATAAAATTATTTGAATTATTTTAATTTATAAAAATTATTAACTTATGAAAAATTGTCTAATTAAATAATAAACTAATTAGTTTTTAACAATGAGAGTTATTAAACTAAATCGAATTATAAAGATGAAAACTAAACAAAAAAGTTTAACGATTCAAGATTTTTACAATTAAATTGGTTGAATTGCTTGATTTTTTTAATTAGAAATAACCCACTTTAACTAGGATTGATAGATACATAATTTAAAATTACATTTGAACAATCGATTCCCATTTTAAAACAATTATTTTTTATACTTTTATTTTGATTCACTCTTCTTTTTTTGAAATGAACAACCTATAAAATCAATATATATATATATAATTGTTAATTACAAAAAAAACCTAAACTTTCGTCAAATTTTCAATTATAGCCTAAAGTAATAATAAAATACTTAAACTTTCAATTTTTTTTCAATTCTAACCCAACGTTAATTCTATCATTATCTTTGCTAACATGGCAATGTCACATATATATAAGAATCATCATTAATCAAACACATCAACATAATTAGCATAAGTTAATTAGCTCTCATTTGCACCCAAAGCAGGAGCCTTGCAGCAGCGAGATCTCTCCACAACAACACCAACCATTGTCAGTTGGAATACCTTTCAATTAAATCACGTAAGGAGCAGAAGCTAGTAGACGCTTTTGTTCTTGACTTCTACGAATGTCACTGCTTATCTGTAACTTTTGTCATTTATAGAGCCTAAATCAACGTGGTCCTTCAAATCAAGTAGTTAGGTGTATTTCTTTTACTTGTGAAAACGAATCTATTGCTAATAAAACCACTCATGATGCAAGAAAAAGATTATTTGGAAAGCAAGAAATAGTTAGACAATCTATCGCTTCTACGAATACATCAATGCTTGTTCAAGATATATGTAAACTTGGGCAACGACAAAGACAATTGGGCGAGGAGGCAAATTGAGTATTAGAAAGTACTTCATAAGGATGTTGCTTCTCACATATTGGGTAACCAAGCATCTGCTGAAACTGTTGCAAAGATGTCTGAAATTAAGGAATTACAAGTACTTAGCACTATTTGAAGAAGTTGCGATTGGAGAAAAAGTTGACCTGAAGGACGGAAATTTTAATTTATTTTTCAACATATTCAATTAAAATATGTAGTTTTTAATTTGAATATTGGACCATCTAGACTTCAAGATAAATGAGTCATTTGTGCCTAATCTCTACATAATCTCTGATAATACGGTTCGATAACGAAAGCCCTAACATAGAACCATATATAGAAAAATCTTTAGTTCTTTCTTCTTCTTTTTTCATTCGGGATGTCACCTACAAGTTCAATTTTTACAACTAGTTCGGCGGTTTAATTATAAAAATTTTGAACCTTTTAATTTTTTTCAATTATTCGATTCAATTTACTTTAATAGTTCTTGTTATTAAAAATAAATAATTTATTAATTAATCGATCAAATTTTGAAAATAAATAAGTTCTTGTAAAATAAAATAAATCAATTAATTTTTATTTATTATTTTTAATTAAACTTCAAATTCTTCAACAAATAAAAACAATCTTTTTTAATCATATTTTAAATTTTATTTTTTAAAATTTTAACCAATTTTATAGCATAATATCGATCGAATCTCTTAAACTTTAAATATTTTTTCTTTTCGATTTAACCTTTTAGTCAAAACCTTAATTTTCTTATTAGTTTCGTTTAATGCATGTGTTCTTCAAAATTTAATTCTTTTATATTTGTCGAAATTAAGATATCTCAATGACAGAAGAATTTTATTATATGCTCTTTGCAAGTAAAGGGTGGGTCGTCGATCTATTTTCTTGTGGTCATAGACTAAAAGCTAAAGAGGTACGAAAGCAATATCTTATCGATATCTGTTATTATGTGCTTAACTGTAAAGACTCAACTTTAAATGTAAAAGTGTGAAAACAATAGTAATATAAAACTCCATTCACATTAGCTTTTTTAAAGGAAAGAAATGTCTTTCCTTTATGGCATATTCTCAATTTTGTTTTTGCTAATGGGTAATGTTTTAAAATCAGATTTTACAAAAAGTTTAAGTTTTAAAAGGTTTACGTAGACTCTCATCAAACTAGTCAATGATTAAATAAAATTAAAATTTTAAAATATAATAGAAAGAGATTGCCTTTATCCATCGAAAAATTTAAAGTTTAATTAAAAAATTATTAAATAAATATCAATTTATTTTAATTTATAATAATTTAGTAATTTATAAAAATTAACTGATTAATTAATAAATTGATCGATTTTTAACAATATAAGTTATTATAATAAATTGAACTAAAAAGTAAAAAATTGAACCGAAAAGAACAATTTAAAATGCTTAAGGTTAAAACTTGAATTTTTAATCATTGTTATCGTTCAATTACATTTTTTCCTTTTGTTTTTCACCGTACATCATTAATATTTTAGCATATAAATAATGTTATACATAATGATGATTTTTAGCATATACGTCGAGCGAAGAATTATAAATATAATTTTTTAGGTATATAAGAGAGGTGATAATTAATTAATGAGTTAATTTTTAAAAATTAATAAATTCTTATAAATTAAAATAAATTATTTCATTTTTATTTAATAATCACTTTTTTCAATTAAACATTAAATTATTAAATAAACAAAAACATTTTTATTTAAATTTTTAAATTTTTAATTAATTTTATAATAATCTAATATCGATTGAAACTTTTATAATTTAAAATGTTTATTTTATTAGTTTAATTCTCTTATATATATACACACAAGTAGTTTCGAATTGTGTGTATATATATAGTCATTGGACTTTGGTTCAGCCGGAATCTGGCCGAATGGTGCGTTGCCGTTTAGGTCCATTGATTGACAACTTCCTATGATAATCTT
>JAOQMR010000211.1:27757384-27769501 GCA_027563865.1 Erythroxylum pelleterianum | reverse complement strand
CTCACTCTCACACTCTTATTGGTCTTTTGTGCTTTATCAAGTGGAAAGTACAAAGACAAACAAAGATGAGAGGAAACCAATGGATCCAGCTCTTGATTTATAAGTAAAAATCAAAGACAAAATTTATTAAGCATCCTTAATAATTATAATATTTTAGAGATAACAAATGTTACTAACACTCGATCCGAGTTTAATGGACCTTTTAAAATTTTTGCTTTTCGGGTTAAATTTGAAGTTCGATTTAATATAGTCAGAAGCTTGAATATATTAATTAAAATATTATCATTTTTAAAATTTAAAAATATGATCGAGTTTAGTCTAAATCTAATTAGACTTCAAGTCGAATTCAAACTTGAACATAAATTTTCAACCCTTTGACGAAATTTGAATTTTAGTAAATGTTAGTAGATATTAATTAAGATATAGGACAAGCCAAAGCCGAACCCTTCAAAGTCAGGAAGTGTTCACCAATCCATGAACCCATCTTTCACTACTCTGGCAATCTCTGGACTAAAATGACTCCCTGAATTTTGCTTCCAAATCATAACCTAATGAATCACTCACCCTGACCACCTAGGGAATGGTTGTGTGCAGACAAATTTCAGTATAAGATGGAGATAGAATTTTCCAGGAATCCAAACAAAGCCAAGAGAAAAAAGGTGGACCTATCAACTGCGACCACCTTTTCTGGGGAGCACATGCACGTGTGCAGAAGGCATACAGCACCCATCAATGATGTTTCTTAACTCACCATTGTAGAGCTTTCTGTGAATGCAACGCCTCCCATGTCCTGGTATAAGGCTAATTGCCAGCTCTTGTTCTTGCTCCACTGTTTCTTGTACTATTTGGGACCACAAACGTGTCTATCTCGCATGATAATGATGAGTCGAGAAGGCATAAAGAATAATAATAAAAGATAAAATTGAATAACCATATAGCAATTATCTTCCAAATCATTCCGGCAGGAGATCCGGACCGGTCAGTAGCTGACCGGTTGTAGAAAAATAGAACCTGATATCACCATTTAACAGGCTGTGAAATTATGAAGAATAGCAATTGAAACTTATCAGTAAGGTAAAAATACATTTCTGTTCTCTTTCAATATTGGTAAAACTCGCACCCATTACCCTTGAGTTTCGATTGTCTTACATGCAGGAGGGCAAGATCAATCCACCAAATGGCTTCCATCTCAAGGTCTAGTCAAGAAATCACATGAACCTATAATACTTGATACCTTACAAGGAGAAAGGAATACAGAGGACTTTAAAAATATGGAAAGGAACAAAGGAATTGGATATCAAATAGGAAAATGAATTACTATAGAATGTGTTTTTTGAAAAATGTTTCTTGTATGGGGACATTGCATCCCACTCTAGCATCCTTATACCTAATAAATTAACCACATATTGAGAAAACTAATAAAAAATCTGTTGGGGAAAAAATAATGGTAATCAAGGATTATGACCTCCCAGCTCCAAAGTTACTTGTAAATCAGCTGATCTAAGATACTGAACTCTACACCTTTTCATCCCCTTCACTGGATTCTGATAACCCATCCTGCTTTTGTGATTGTCTGCTGTTCATTGAAAGGCTACGACGCTCTTTCCCTCCAGGCTTAGATG
The DNA here is from genome assembly GCA_027563865.1 of Erythroxylum pelleterianum. Classification (NCBI taxonomy): domain Eukaryota; kingdom Viridiplantae; phylum Streptophyta; class Magnoliopsida; order Malpighiales; family Erythroxylaceae; genus Erythroxylum; species Erythroxylum pelleterianum. The sequence goes on along the minus strand of JAOQMR010000211.1, from coordinate 27,767,879 downwards.
ATGCATTACTATACCACACCATGCCTGCTACAGCAATGACCATACCAACAACAACTTGAACATTGAGACCTTCTTTCCCAAAGAAAACAAATCCTAGGATGAGCACCAGAATTGTCTTCATGTGACCAAGTACTTGGAATGTCACAGCGGTGAATCTGCCTATACAGATAAATTGGCTGAGGTTTGTTCCAACAGCTATACTGCATGATAGGATTATGAACAACTGCAGAAAACAAATGGTAGCTCAATTCAGTTCGTAACATGGAATTATTTCTAAAAGCACGCAGTGTAAGATGTTACATAATATGCCCACTCTTAAGAACTAGTAAACATTGTCAAGCCATCGATTTGGTTGTTGCAGCACAAAATAAGACCACATCAAGCACTTGGCGTCTTAACTTTTAAGGAAGAACGTACAAAGGACTAGTATGATTCGACTAAACCACAGTACAGAACTACTTGCCACTAATGGTGACCAATAAATTGTCAATGAAAAATTAAAAGAAAAAAAGAAGACAACCATCATGTAAACGGTGCAAAGAATCTTGATAACCAGATACGATTTGAGACAACAAAAACATGTAAAATACAGACGACCAGTTAAGCTGCCTAGATTCTCCATTTATGTACATTCATGTTAAAATAATGAAAACTAAATTTCGTATTACAAGTAGGAACTTACAGTAGACGTAAAACCAAGGGGGTATGCATCGATTCGCTTATCTGTCAACCAATAATCCAAAAAGGGGCCTGCAACCAACAAAGATGCAGCTTGTGCTGGAGCAGTGTGTCCTAGCAAATTGAAAGACCCAAGAGAATACCTTCGTTGGAGATAGTGTACATACTGCAGTGATAAATAAATCCCTCAATGTCATAAAATGTATGGTAACATAAAAGACTAGGTAAAAGAGTCAAAAAGTAGCTCAATGCAGCAGTGTAAAGAAATACCAACTAGAATCACAAGACAAGAAGATGGTAGAGTTGAATCAAATGCCCTTATTAATGATTAGCTATTGAGTTAACGAGTGAACTTTACACTTCAAGATTAAATTTAATTGCAATTCAGAACCTGTAATTTTTTTTTTTACCACATTAGCAAAATCAATCACCGAATCTTTGATGGGTGTCATTTCTTTGTGAAGACTACGGTTGCAATATAGAATCACTTACATACTGCTGAATAGAAGTGCTCCAAACTGCCACTAGCGCTGCCAGAAACCCTTTCAAATTCACACTCACATCTGTAACAGTACACACTGCAACACCAAGGAGAACCACTACTATGCTAAGCTTTGTGTCCCTTGAATATCGCACATTGTCCAAGACCACTTCGAGAAAACATGATACTGGAATCATACTTAGCTTTGCAATCTGACAAGACAATCTAAAAGACATCAGAAAAAAAGTGCCTTCCAGAATGTTCTCCACACAGCAAAGAAAGAGCTAGAGCTTAGAGTATAAAACTGACCTGATAAAATCCAACTGAATTCCACATCAAACTCACATTCATTCCAACAATGGAGAAGTTTGCAAACAGAACAAACTTCAGAAGATCAAGGAGCGGTAGATGAGAAGACTGAATATAACCCAGCCACCGAAGAACCAAAGTTAACAAGGTGGTTGTGGCAAAATGCAGACCAGTTAAAGTTGTAGCTGCATGAACCATCAGTTTGAACACAGAATCAGGGTAGATGCAGGATAAAATTGTTCAACCTTCGACAAAAACTCAATTTCAAATTAGGCTTTAAAAAGAACTTCCACCCTGTGCAAAACACTGCATTACTCTGCCACAACTGACTGACTCCCACATCTAACTTCTATTTCCTCTTTTATTTTACCGACAGGTCCGTCTCAAGAAAAAGATAAAACAGAAATTTGGATTTCAATTGCCTTTAGGAAGAAATGGCAGAATGCAAAGCTTTTAAGTTTCACATGTAATTAAAAGACAGATTTAACTCATATGCCAATTCTACAAGTATCTCCCCAGGTTCGTGATCCAGAAAAATGTAATTAATGTTAGAGGTGATCAGATTGGGAAAGGTTGCTAGCAGAGCTGTAAATGGCGAGTTAAAGAACCTAACCTGATTGAGGAAGTGGTGCACATGAAGATCATGATAGAGAAGACTGGGATGACAAGAACCTAACTGAATGATCTTAGAATGTTCATTTGCCACTTTTCAAAGTTAATTACAGGCAACTAGATGTCTTTGCTACTTTTTAACCTTAACCCTTTCATAAAGTAGAGACACTTTCAAGGCACAAAAGGAAGTGGAAGGCTTAACAAAGTTAAGAATTTAAACCAAGAAGTCAAAATACGATCACCAAGTGCTATATTAGTTAGCCACCATATACTTTTATGAACAAAGGTGCGACCGAGCATCCCTCTGCTTTTGTTTTTATACACTATGACCAAAACTCATAACTTTTACCATTACTAGCATATTGATATTGATTGTAACTCAATAAAATACTAAGAAGGGGAGAACAGAAAATCCTGACAAAGTGCAAAATCTCATATGCCGCAATAAAAGTCAATCCTTTGTTATTACCCTTTACTCAATCAGTCACACAAAGAAATCAATATATCTAATACTCAAACGCAGATATGGATTCAAGTACTTTGACAGACTGTGATAGAGAACTTACCAAAACTAAAACCGTAGTTAGCCATCAAGGCTTTGTTAACAAGGATTATTCCAACAGATGTGACAACATTGAACAACCATGATGCTGCATCAAGTGCTGCCTTCCTATCTCCCACGTTTGCCTTAGACATTTTCTTCTACTACTTTACAGTTATCACCAGAATCTTCAAAGGTTGCTAATCACGAGCATAGAAAGTACGTCTAAATGTCAAAAGAATGTTGTCTCTATAATCACAGCTAACCTGAAATAAAAGGCACAACTCAAATCAAAGATCAATTCTTACCTGTTTAAACAAACAATTGACCAGCATCAAAGCAAGTCTTTTTTTATTTTTTGGAAAGTAAGAATCCAACACAATCAAAATGGTATCTATATTCAAAAAACAACATAAACCAGAAATCATGCTAAAAATATATCCAAATGAATCTAAAACCATCAAGTAGTACATGAAGAAGAGCTCCAGTACTGACACTATCTCTCAAAAGCCAAAAACACACGATCATTGACACCAACCAACGAGTAAAAAGAGTCAAACATTATTAGATCTCCAAAACTCAAACCAAAGTTCACAACTTTCCAAGCAGATCCAGCACAATTCCACGCTAAAAAACACACACACAAAAAAAAACAACTACTGCAGATCACGTTCATCATAGATCAAGAGCCCGAAATCACACGCACTAGCGAACCTCGACGGTACCTGAAACAGCCTTAACGTAGTCTTTCTCTTGTCGCTTGAGCTCAATTTTATTTCCCGGGAACCGAAAAAAAAACTGCCGGCAAACAAACAGAACAAAAGCACAATTCAATGCCTCTTCGAAGGGCTTTCGATTTTAATAAGGAATTGGTCTTAGAAACGTCAATTATTATTATTATTTTAATCTTAGAATAATAATAATAAGAAAAATAAGTATAAGTATAAATAATAAAAATAAGATTAAGATTAAGAATAAATCTAAAATTTCAATTTTGGTTTATTTTTAAATAAAATTATAATTGAAAATATTTTTTTTACAAGATAAAAAGCGAGTATATGATATTTTTAGTATATTAAAAGTCATTTTATAAAAATTTTATTCGTGTATATTTTATTATTAATTAATATTCTATGATACTAGTCAGTTTTTAATTAATTAATTTGATTTGTACTATTTATTTATTTTGGACCATCATTTTTAAATTGATTTGTATTTTGTATACTTTTTTTCCTATGATATTATTGTTTGTTACATCGTGAGATTAATTAGTTGTGATTGCCTTCCTCGAAAGTAACATGACACCCTGACCTCTTGGGTCTGTTCATTGTTGACTTTTACACGAAGTTGACCTCCCAACAAGACCATAGCCCATAGGAGCCACATATGACCTTTCGCTTTGACTACCCATTAAGCTAGGACAACAGAAACTTCCCAATTTTTGAAGGAATTTTTAAATTTTCAATTTATAAAAAACGTGTTCTATAAAAGAATTAGGGGAAAAAGTCAAAAGAATGAAGAAAAATATCTAAGAATTTAATGTGGGTTTTTTTATAAGACCTATGTGTAAATATAAAGGAAGCCATAATTTAATTATATTAATTATGTATTTCAGTAAATTATGTTAAACTATATATATATATATATATATATAAGTTTAAAATATCGAGTAACATAATTTACTCTTGATTTTAATAATTTATTTTATATATAACTTAAGAGAGATATTAGATCTAAAGTTTGGAAAAAGAAAAAAAAAACCCTTTTTATTTCTCCTAATAAAATTTAACTTCTTTTTATCAATTTTTATGAATAAAATTATTCAACTATTAAGTCAAATATAGTTTATTAGAAAATGAAGATTACAATAGAATAAAATATCAATAAATAACGTAAAAAATAACAACAATAACAATCCAGTAAAAATTTCGTTAAACATAAATCTAGGGAGGTAATATGTATTGTAGAGAATTACTTGAGATTTCTAAAAAAATAACCCATGTTTCTTAATTGGGCATAGCAACAAGTCAGGTCAGAAGAGGTCGAGCTTGTTCAAACCCGAGCTTAGTCTAAAATTTTATTTTTGAGTATAGGTTTGATTCGAGGATCCACGCTTTAGTCTCAGCCCAATCGAGCGTGGATAGCCTCAAGTGTAATTGAATTCGATTAAATTTATTTTTTAATTTTAAAAATCCAAAACAACATTATTTTATATAAAATTTTCAAACTCTGAGTTAGGCAATTCGAGCTTGGGCTCAGTCGGAAGTCTAAAACTATAAGAAAAAAACTCAAGTCTAATTCAAAGTCCAATCAACTCAAATTAAATCCAATCGACTTTGGACTGGTAAGGCTAGACTAGGCATTTTTTGTTATAAGGTTAGTAGACCAAGTCAAGTTAGTTTTGGTTAGTTCCAGATTTTTTGTTAGTCTGTTTCACTTGTTATCAGAAGTGCTAGCAAGTTTTTAGGAGTGAATCATTTTGATTACAATTCTAATTTGTTTGTTTTCTACTTTCATGCTTTTGACCGTTTGTTAAAAGCTCTAACTAAAGAGCTGGAAGTGGATTCGTTTGCGGTGCATCAGCTCCTCTCTTCCTCGTCTTATCACACGCAGGCGACCAACCCTATTGTAACGGGCATTTACGAACTGTTTACTCGTAACTGGTTTGTTGTTCATCGACATGTTTACCGTAAGAGCAACAGATGTATAACAGATGTGCTGAAAAGTAATTTATTAAGTACTGGTCAATTGTAAGAGAATGGTTATGTTATTACCATTAAGAATGCTGCTTGTGAAATTTCTAATTCTGTGAGAGGTGCTATTGCAGTTGTTAAGAAGAGTTCAAACAGGCTGTTCCCTTTGAAGATTGAAAGTATTCAGTCTTGTTTAGTGGTTGAGACGAAAGACCCCTCTTGGTTATGGCATTTTCGTTATGACATCCTCAGTTTTAACGAGTTGATGACTCTCCAACAGAAAGGTATGGTGTCTGGTCTTCCTCAAATTACGGTTCCCGCTAAAGTCTATGAAAAGTGTGTCATTAGCAAACAACACCGATCACCATTTCCAAAAGGGAAGTCTTGGAGAGCTAAAGATCTTTTAGAGCTGGTGCATTCAAACATTTGTGGACTAAAAAATCCATCATCAAATGGAGGTAAACGCTACTTAATTATCTTTATTGATGATTATTCAAGAAAAACTTGGGACTATTTTCTATAGAAGAAATCATAAGTTTTTTTAGTATTTAAGAACTTTAAAGACCTCGTGGAGAATGAAGCTGGTAGGAACATTTAGACTCTTCGGACAAATCAAGGTGGTGAGTATTGTTTAAAGGAATTCGAAGTTTTTTGTGCAGATCATAGCATCAGAAGAGAGCTTACAACTGCATATACACCACAGTAAAATGGTGTATCGGAGAGGAAAAATAGAACTATCCTCAACATGATGAGAAGCTTAATGGCAGGAGGAAGAGTTCCAAAAACTTTCTAGCTTGAAGCAGCAAATTGGAGCATCCACCTACTGAACAAAAGTCCTACTTTTTATGTTCAAAACATGACACTGCAAGAGGCTTGGAGTGGGAGAAAACCAATTGTCGATTACTTTAAGATTTTTGGTTATATCCCATATGCCCATGTCCTGGATCAGAAGAGGAAGAAACTCGATGACAAAGCTGAGAAGTGTGTCTTCTTTGGTGTAAGTGACGTATCTAAAGCATATAAGTTATATAATCCAATAACAAAGAAGATTGTGATCAACAGAGATGTCAGCTTTTATGAAGAAAATAACATAGGACTGGCTTAGGCAACAACCTCTACAGGTCCTTTGTAACAACTATGATGAACAAGAGCAAATGTCTAAAACTTGCGTGCCTGAAAGTGCTACTTTAGTAATTACAACTACTACTACAGTTTCACTGGGTATGATAGAAGATGAAGAAGAAAATCAATATTAGTCTCCTCGATGTGTTAAAAGAAGACCTGGATGGATGGATGATTATGAGGTAACTGGACTTAATGATCCAATCACTCCTTTTGCTCTATTTGCAGATTATGATCCTACAACATTTGAAAGTGCCGTCAAAGAGGAAAAATGATGAAACGCAATGGATGAAGAAATTGATGCCATAGAAAGAAATTATGCATGGAAACTATGTGATCTTCCAAATGGACATCAAACCATTGGAGTGAAGTGGGTCTTCAAAACAAAACTAAACAAAAATGGTGAAGTTGACAAATATAAGGCACACTTAGTGGCCAAGGGATACAATCAACAATATAAGGTCGATTATAGTGAAGTTTTTTCACCAGTTGGAAGGCATGACGTAATCAGATTGGTGGTTGCCTTAGCGGCACAAAACTTCTGGCCTATTTTTTAACTAGATGTTAAATCAGCATTCTTGCATTGACACTTGAAGTAATAGGTATTTATTGAACAACCTCTTATATATATGAAAGCGGGTAATAAGTATAAAGTTTATAGATTGAAGAAGGCCCTTTATGGAGTAAAACAAGTTCAACGAGCTTGGTATAGTCGCATTGAAACTTTCTTTCTTAAAGTTGGGTTCTTTAAGTGTCCTTGTGAGCATTCACTATTTGTTAAGATCGAAGATAAAGGGAAAATGATATTTGTTTGCTTGTATGTCGGTGATCTTATATTTACTGGGAACTGATGACTAACCTTTGTATGATGCATTACTTTCTTTGACATAGAAGTGATGCAAAGAAGTAACGGGATTTTTATCCGTCAAAAGAAGTATGTTGCAGAAATTCTGGACAAATTTCAAATGAAGGATTGCAATCCTTCTAGTACCCTGGTTGAGTCTGGTTTGAAGCTATACAAAGACCTTGAAGGGAAGAAGGTTAATAGCACGTTCTTCAAACAAATTGTTGGCAATTTGATGTATCTTACTGCAACATGACCAAACATAATGTATTATATGAGCTCAATTAGCAGATACATAGAAAATCCTACTGAAATGCATTTATTGGCAGCCAAAAGAATTTTGCGTTACTTGCAAGGTACAAGAGACCATGGGATATTTTATAAGAAAGGTGAGAAGAAATATTTGCTTGGCTTCACTGACAGTGACCATGTAGGAGACCAAGATGATAGGAGGAGTACTTCGGGATATGTATTTATGTTTGGAAAAGGTGCTATTTCTTGGGCATCCAAAAAGAAACCAATTATCACTCTATCAAGCAAAGAAGTTGATTTCGTGGCTGCTACAACTTGTGCTTGTCAAGCAATTTGGCTAAGAAGAAATTTTAAAGAGTTGCACTTCAAACAAACAGCAGCTACTGTGATAATACGTGACAACAACTTTGCAATTAGATTGTCTAAAAATCTTGTACTACATGGAAGAAGTAAGCACATTGATGTAAAATTCTATTTTTTAAAAGAGCTCAGCAGCAATGGCGCGGTTGAACTGAGGTACTGCAAAATTGATGATCAACTTGCTAATATATTCACAAAAGCTGTCAAAGTTTATGTGTTTCAGAGACTCACAAAGGAGTTGGCAGTTTGCTCGATGACTACAGCTAAGTGTTAAACTAAAATATGCAGTATTTTTAGTTTAAGGGAGGCATTGTTACAAAGTCAGTAGACCAAGTCAAGTCAGTTCTGGTTAGTTCCAGATTTTTTGTTAGTCTATTTCATTTGTTATTAGAAGTGCTAGCAAGTTTTTAGGAATGAATCATTTTGGTTACAATTCTATTTTATTTGTTTTCTACTTTCATACTTTTGATCGTTTGGTAAAAACTCTATTTAAAGAGCATTGCTTTGTACACAGGACAGTGAAAAAGTAATAAATTATCTACTCTTTCTCAACCTCTTCTTTTTCACGCGTTTGGTTACATTTTTTGCCATCCCATTTGTTATGTTTCCAATTAGGCATATAATATAATCAATATAGTGTAGGTAACAAAAAGAGACATTTTGAATGCATTCTTTTTCTTTATTGTTTCTAAGCAATCAAATTCCCTTAGCTATAACATTGTCACCTTACACATCACTTTCTTAAATATAAGCAAACTTTTTGAGTTAGGAATAAAAAAGGAAAACGATGACTTTCATCTTTCTAATATATATTAAATTTTATATCCAAATGTAGAATTCTGTCAAAAAAATTGAGTAGAGATGACAATAGGTCGGGTTGGGATTGACAAATTTTCTCGAAACTCAAATTCAACTAAATTGGAATGGGTCAAATTTTGATTAATCAAGATCTGATTTTTTTTTCAAAATTCAACTAATTAAGACTTAATTTGTTAATTTAGGGTTAGACTAATTTTGATCAAATTCGACTTAAAGTTAATAGATTAAATTCAATTTGATCAGATTAAAGTTTAAATTTAAGTATTTAAATTTGATCGGACTCAAATCAAGTTTAATAAACTTTTTTAGGATTAATCAACTTATAATAAATAAATTTAATTAATGAATTAAATTAAATTAAATTAATCCCAAACTCAAATTCAAACTTAAGTATTTAAGTTTGATCATACTTAAGCTCGAATATTAGAGAGCTTGAGTCCGATCAATCTGAAATGAACATTTAAATTTGAGTCAGGTGAAACTCTAAATTGAATAGTTCAATCTTCACTCTAAAACAATTTTGTCTCCTCGAACCTGGATGGGGTCTGAGACCCACTTAAAAGATTCGGGCTGGACTTAAGATTCATTTTGGAAGATCGGGTCGGACTGGCCCGATCTTCCAAAATGACTCTTTTCAGGTGCCCATTTCATGTTTATGTGCTTTCAGTCACAACAGTGCTCATCGATAAAACTCAAGTACGCGTGTTCATTGGCAAAAGGCAAGGATTTCTCTTCGTAAATACCTACAGGATGGGATCAAAGAACAACTACCAGATAACAATGGTAGATGCCAGGCGAAAAGGGCAGAACTTGACTGAATAATATTTACAGGCACGTACCCACCAAAACAAGCCAACACAAACCTTGGGAAAGCAGTCCAAAGCCATTGATAATGGAGAAGAAATGGAACGAAACCGAAGAATCTGCGTTATATTCTCAATCTCGTCAAGTCCCAGAAAGCTAAAAACGCCATTAACATGTTTTCCAAGTTAACTAAACTACAAAACTGAGGCCGGCTAAAGGGAAGGCGAGTTTGTACGGGGTTTCTTTTCACATTTGCTTTTGACATTTTCATCGACTCTCTTCTCTTCAAACACGCTATGATCCGCCATTTTTTTTAATCATTAGTATGTCACCTAGCAATCACCGGAACTCAGATTCTCCGCAGCTAGCTGCTGAGGATTCTGAGAGAGATCATGGGGTGTGCCCGATCTAGGAATAACTTCTCACGACCAAGCAGGATTAACAGTTTAAAAGGTGAAAATGTTGAATTCAGAATCTCCGGCTGGAAGGATCAAGGAAGAGGTTGATAGGTGGCCGCGTTGAACGGAGCAAATGGCGGTGGAGACGGAGGTAAGGTGGTGGTGGAAATTTTCCACAGAAGATTAGTCTGAAGAAGAAGATTGCAGGAGAGGAGCTTGTGGACGGATGGCCAAAGTGGCTTGTTGAAAATGTTCTTAAAGAAGCCTTTTCTGGTTTGGTGCCTAGAAGTGCAGATTCATATGATAAGTTAGCTGAGGTTAGTACCAGATTTGTTGCATTTTCTACTTGATGATTCGTATACATGCATCTGTTCCTGGAACTTCGTAGTTATCTGAAAATCTGTTCTTGAAACTTGAAAAGGTTGTGAAAGCCATAGGAATATGCTTCCATGGCTTCTTTCCTTATATGTTCTTGGATAACTCTCGTATAGTATAAACTATGAAGTGTAGGGATTTTAATCCCTTTAAAACCCAAGATCTATTCATATCAAATCATCAAGAATCAACCAAATGCGGAAGCGT
>JAOQMR010000211.1:27740653-27754562 GCA_027563865.1 Erythroxylum pelleterianum | reverse complement strand
TAATTGTATCGCCCCTTGGCTCTTCCATGATCTTGTTGGTATTACTTATTTTCGCTAGTCAGTGTGTAATCTAGGGCATTGCCCTCGGTATCAACCAAAAAAAAAAAGATATTGATCTGTCACCCTCTCTTAATCATCTATCCTCAGCTTTAGCTTGAAACTTTTTAGTTGATAAGCACATTGGAAACAAGCTCAGCCTTTTCCTTTTGCAAGTTGAAAGTTGGAATCTTCCAAATCCTCATAAGCTAATTAAACAGTATAATAATGAGGGTTGAGTGAACTATTGTTTGATCATCATGTCCATGGATTAGGTTGGGACCACAGCAAGCCAGAAAAGTAATGAAAACAGGCGATCGGTTCTTGCTAGAAAGTGGTGACTGTGTTTAGTAATTGATAATAAGGATTGAAAATTATGTATAATCTGAGTTTAAGTATATGATTGTTATTTAGTGGAAGGAGGTTTGTGTTTTGACTATCGTATTATGCAATTATTTCTTTTTTGTTTTCTTATACTTAGAATCTGCTTGGTAGATACACCCACTACATGAATGAACCCCACTTGTAAAAACTCTGGACATACGTGTTAGGCATTTAAGTAGAAGACAAGTAGGTATGACAAAAATACCCGAGTCTGAAGTCAGCCGGCTCGAAATTTTTTGTATATATGCAAGAAGAGTTTTTTTAATGCTTTATTTTTCTTTTATTATTTGGATATTGGTATTTTTTTTAGTTCTTTAATGTTTGATTACTCTCTTATTATTTAGATATTGGTATTTTTTTAATAGATAAAGAGATGATATTTTTTATTATATTTTAGTTTTAAAATATATTTTATTTTTAAAAGTCGAGTTATATTTTATATTTTATTTTTATTTATTTAAGTATTTATTGTAATTTTATTTACCTAATTATTTAGAGTGTCAATTTTACTTTTTAACCTGCATCACTCTTTTTGTTGTCACATCTGCATATGGTAAATTGGAAACAGTCTCTCTATTATATAGGAGTAAGGTTACGTACTATCACACCTCCCCAAATCCCGCTTTATTGCGAAATTTGAGATTAGGTTTGATGATGATGTTGCAAAGAAATAGGTAAAAGAAATAAAGAAACTTAAAAATCTCTAATATTTAAAATTCTTGATTTTTTAATTTTTGTTTTTCTAAAAAAAATGTTTTCTTGTACTTCGATAAAAAAATAACGATGAAATATATTTGGTATGAATATCATATAGAAATTAATCAAATATCTAATTCAACTCTTAAAATTGATATGAAATAAGTAAACTCAATTAAAATTAACAATTTTATATAATTATAATAAATTATTAGTTTATCTCAAATTTATTTAATTCAGTTTGAATTTAAGAATTGAAATAAAAATTGTATAAATAGTATTTAATTAATTTACGATGTTAAAGTTTCAAAGCAAATTTTTTTAGAAAATTTAAAAATACAAAAAATTTATATTTTTTAAAAAAGTTTCAGAAAGTTTAGTGTCTTTTAATCCAAAGAAAGGAGAATTATTTCATGCACTGTATAAGGGAGCTTGAGGATTGAATCAGAGTGTCTCTGTATTTTCTTTGATTGTCTACCTGATGATTATGGTTGTTCAACATTATTCATACAGCTTGGGATGGGAGTATAGTTCTTAAAAAGAAACTTTCATTCATAAGTTCTATAAGTTATGTACCAAAGGGTTGGTCGATTTCTGCCAGAAAAATCTACTGTTTTCCTGATAACAGAGAAAACTGGTTCTGTCCTCAAATAGTTTGTACTTGGAAAACGATTAAAGACATCATATATACATACACACCATGTAAAAGGGTTTTCAAACCATTCCATACATATGTATCATCAAGAAAAGGAGAAGAGAAGATGGTATATGGAAAAAAGAAGTGACAACACAATCATGTTCAAGTTTATCTGTTTCACTCAAGTTCAATCATAGTAGTCATCGACGAACTTGCTCTTAATCCACTTGAAGCTGTTCCTGAATGATGATTTGAGCTTACCCTCCATGGTATAAAAATTATACTGAGCCACCCTTTTCCTCCTCTTCATCTCTGGATTGCCTGAAGGGGCTCCCAACTCATCGTTGTCTCTCGTCGTCGTCGGACCGTTGAAGCTATAAGATTTGGACCGGTCTTCGAGGCCAAGCCGGATTTCTGAGTAGGCATGAGAGTAACCTGCAAAGGATTTGCTCTTCTCCATGGACATAGCAACACTAGAGGAAAGGCCAGGTTTGCATATGATGATTGAATTCCCATCACATATTAAGCAACAGAAGCTTATAATAATCAAGGGTTTTGTTGAGCGCACACAGTTTTTTCTAAGTGGACGTTAGTGGGGAGTGCATGGGCTATGACGTGTGATGGAATTTGATGATTAAGGAATTGAAATTGCCAATACCCTTTGGGCCATTTGATTAGAACACAAAATGGGGATTTCATTATATGGAATGATAAGTTTTGTGGGATATAAATGTGGGAGGCAATAGTCAATGGAGGGCCATACATGTCGTCGTTTAAAAGTTATTCGATATCCATGTTTACATAAGACACTGACACTGACAGTGATTTGCCATCTTCACTAACCTTTCATTTCCATCTGTTTCCAATTACTTATAGCGTGTCAGCTAAACGAACCCTTATGGTTAGTATTAATTAAATCCTATCCGAGTTGTAGTACACAGCTTTCTTTTGGTCAATAAAGGGTATCAAATTGTTTTAAGTTATACCCAACTTCTGCTAAACTATGAATCTATATCTCTAATCAGGAATCATGTTTCTTAACAAGAACTACCCTCTTTCACATGACGTGTGTTCCAAATACTGAAATCAGAATACAAAATCAAATGGCAAGCTTTCATCTCATTGTTTTCTATTCTGATAAAAGGAAATTAACTGAATTGTACTACTTTAGCAACAGATTCCTGGTGCAAAAGATGTTCAGATTTCAGGGCACGCGTACCTTAATTTGCTTTAAAGGTCAATTCTTTTGCAAGCTCAATTAGTATTATATATTCCCCTTGGAAGTCCAATGCCATAATTTGGGGCTGTTGTTGCTTCTTATGAGGCTATAATTGCACACAATCATTGCAGAAAACATCATCAGTAGCGAAGTGATTGATGAAAACAGAAAACAACAGCTCCGACAAAATAAAAACATTGTAGGATAAAAGCATAATAAAATAGGTAATCGCTTTCGAAGGGCTCGAAGTAGTGGAGGCAAAAATCAGTGTTAGGTATAAAGTGGAGAAATAGGACCCCCCTATACCAATAGCTACTCACTTCCTAGGGATTGTGAAGGCTCTTAGTACATAAAATATGAATCAGCTCTCCTTTGTAATAATGTGTATAACATGTAAGAATAACCACCAAAAAACTATAAGAATGCTGCCACGTGTGATACTTGCATAATCTCGGTTTAGATATGGCCAGGGTCAAAAGTAATTTGTGTATTTAAAACTAATTGTCCAGATCTACAGACTTTAAACGGAGCATGGGAGAACACTACCCCTCCCACATTCACAGGCAATTATTTGATTTGCACGTCTTACATCAGCAGGCTGCTGATCATGATACAAATAAATCATGCCACAAGTTGATTCCAATGCCCACCTACATTAGTGAAGTCCAACTAGAACTTCAACAATGTTGTAAGTGTAGGAACCAAATCAACCATCCAAGATTTGAAACATGACCGAGATGATACACCGATGGAGTCAGTATCCACAGACCCCCATGCTTGAATGCAGAGAATGGCAGACCGGAGTTGCCTAAGATGATTGATGTTCGAAAAGATCAGCACCATCCTCAACATCATCGGTTTTGATGCTTCCGCTTTGAGCCATAAGTATTCTGTAGACTCGCTTTGAACAAATCTTACCTAATCTTCTGTCACTCCCAAGTAAACCTTCTGTCATCAGATCCTCAAGCAAAAATTCTTTCTCATGCACCTGCCATTTTGATAGAAGAGACATACTGTAGTTAGGCCTTTGATAGTGTTTAAACGTTATTTTCTTTGCAACATTAATGTAACGGGAGCAGAAGTAAATAAGTTCAAAAAGTAATTAGTTCTGCTTAGTTACAAGTATAGAGCTTAGTGTAAGCCAGGGAAGATGACATTTGCATTGAGTATTTCTAGTGGATACTAGGTTCTTGATAGCTTATTTGCAGCTATTTCTAGTTTGGCATCACATGAAAGACAATGATGCCAGAAGCACTACTTCGAAAAGGTTGGAACACTTTTTCAATTCATATTTCCACCATACAATCCAACAAATTCATCATTTATGTAAATACTAGTGATTTACACATCTTTCTCACACTTCTGGTAAGAATAATAAATGTTGTGTTGCAAATTACTTACTTCAGACGCAACAGAACAGAATGGCCAACCAAGGGAGATTATTTTGACAATGATACGAGTAATGGATACTCCAGAGCAACGAATGAAATAAAACAAAAAGCTTGCCTATACTTACTGATTTTTTAGGGTCCATATAAGCTTTCAACAAGGACTTCATTGTAGGATACTTTTTCCATATGGCAATTGCAAATCGAGGCTGTACTTTTGGAATGGCCACCAAAGCTTTCAACCTGGCAGAAATGAAAGTCACAAACAAGGCCGTTTGTGATAATAAAAGATCCACTTGGCATTAGGTTATTACACAATAGCTTATTATTCTTGGACAAAGTTTGGGAAGAATAGACATACACATACAAACTATTTCGCTGTTGCATTTTATCCCTTTGTTTCTTCTATTTCCTTATGTTTCTTGAAGCCTATTGTGTCCATATCCAGCAACAGGTGTTCATAATCTCAGAGTACTTTGACCATTGCCCATCAGAAAGGTTAAAGTTATTGGGTATGATGACATATTTTATAGCCTTTCAAGAGGCTACTTTTGTCCAAAATCTTCCAACATTTCTTCAGATACATAATCTTTTCAGTGTAAAGTAATTAAGTTGAAACATATGATGAACATCAATGAATTTATGTCTAGGGTCAACTAATTATTTTCAGCCAAGAAACTGGAATATTCAAATAGGGATATAAGCATATAAAAAAGAACGTGATGGATAAGAAGTGCTTGCCAGAATGTATCTTAAAAAGTTTGATCGTCATTAAGAATGCACCACTCACCATGGACTCCTTTTTATCAAATTCTTATCAACGCAATCCTTAGGGATTAATGAACCATTGGCATTCACAGATAGACGAGTTAACTTCTTTCTGCATTAAAATTCAAAGAAAATAAAATGTTTCAGAAACTTCACCATCTTAACATCAGAAATATTCAGGAGAGAAAGCTAGGAAAAGAGAGGCACTTAAGCAGCATACAAAGAAAATGTTTTTGGATGCCGATAGACCAATGAAAGGTGATACCTAAATTGGCAAGATGCCAGGCTGCACGTCAAACCAACGACATGTTCTGCAAGTTCTGCTTCATCTCTGCACTGCCTATAATGTACCCCAATGAAATGAGTAGTTAATTTTGCCAGCACCTGAAGCAAGAAGTTGTCGACAATTGAAAATCAAGTCAAATCCTAAGAAATCTCATGATTAAACCTTTAAAAATTTGTATGCAGTTTCAGTTAGCAATTTTACCTCTTCAACAGGTGGACGTCTCCAACCATTCTCATCTTCTGGATTCTTGTATTGTTCTTTTTCCCTAGTTGTAATATCAACATTTCAATTCATGCTGCATAAACAGATATATACACAAGAAGAATTGTAGCATAGAAAACTATGAAGAGAAGACAGCTTTTTTGGTCTTAAAATTGCATCTGAATACTTATTGCACAAACAAATAAAAAAACAATAGGAATTTTCGTAGAAGACAGGGATCGTGTCCGCATGGAGAATAGAATTCATTTGGTCCATAGGGTGTCAAGAGGAATTTTCAAGGTAGTAGCTGCCCAACTCAAGAATATATATTCATTGCACTGGGAAGAAAGAATGCTGCAGTTGAAAAGACCGAGTTCAACCACTGAATGGAAAAGTAACTACGTCAATATCAAGACCAATTTTAATTTGTTCCTGTTCAATTTTAAGTGTTCCAACTGATTTTATTTCTCAATCGAAGTCGTCAATTGGATTTAGAATAAGAAAGGAAACACTAAGAAGAGGGGAAAAAAAAAAGAAAAATGTAAAAGATGAAGAAGAAGAACGTTGAATATGCACGCTCATCTTAAAACCATAATAGAAAATAAGATGCTAGAAGAATTGTTTCTCTTGAGGCAATTCATACTTGAATAGACAAAATTTTAAAATAAAATAACAGATTAAAAAAAAACAATTTTCATTACCCAAATTTTATAAGCCATTCTTATTCCTAGATGAAGATAAATGAGGGCTGAAACAGGTAACAAAATCTAAAATCAGTATATAATTTCACCACTCAAAGAACACTATAGTTAAAATCCAAGTGTAACTGCGGGCATGAATCACCTTTTATTGATGTATGCCATCAGCCTGTTTGTCAGGCAGCAAACAGTATAAGATGGATAATGACTCTGCACCTTTGCAACATGATCTAGAAGTGCTTCACTGGTAACAAGACTGCAGAATTCCTCAGCTTCATAAACAAGTACAACATATCGAATCTCAGTTCCTTCAGAAGAAAGCTGCGACAAAGTAAGAAGAGAATGTATATGAAGTTTCAAAAATGGGAGATGAGTTCTGTCTACAAGCAGTCTAACAGCACTCTCACATACAAAATGACATTGCAACCTCAAAAATAAAAACTAAATAAGAATTGCCTTTTCTAAAAACTTATGAACAAACACTGGTAAGAAACTTTATAAAGCATTAAGTACCTGGGAGATATGATCAGGAACATTCATGGTCCATAAGATAGATTTTTTAATAGGATTCGATGTAACGCGGTACGTAAGACCTTTATCCGCAAATCTAGTAAGCAAATGACCTATGCTAAAATAAACAAATTAATCAGAAATAGATAAGTCCCACAAATCTACTCAAAAAGGAAAGAGGAGAATTCACCAAAAACCTTACCCCCAACTGCTCCTTGTTCAACTACCTTAGCATCAAACTCAGCTACAATAGATTTCAAGGCAAACTTCCCTTTCTCCCACTTTTGCTTTTCTTTCTCCATTTTTTTGAACTCAGCAGCCTGGGCCTTCAGAGCTGCTTTCTGCAACTTCTCTTGCTGCAAAATAAAAAATAAAAAATTGATCAGATAACATAAAGGTATATGCTACCTAAGGCTTCATAATATTAACATAATACTCACTTCTTTTTTCAGCTTCTTTTCTTCCATCAACTGAATTTTTTCCTCTTTCGATATCCTCTTCTTTACAACAGCTTCATCAGAACAATTTTTCTTGACAGAATTAACTTTAGCTCTTCTTTTCTGCTTTTCTTTGTCAGAAAAGTAGTCCATAGTAAAATTTTCTTTGTCCGAATAATCATGTACCTGATTTTAGTAAATTTAGATCATTAGAAAGGTGGAAATTGGTAGGAATGTAAAAAAAGGCCCAGCCCAATTTTGGCCCAGGTTAACTTGGTCACGAGCCGACCGTTACTTCAAAATCGACGTCGTTTTTGAAGTTTTTTCTAAAAATTGGAAAGAAATAGTTTCAACTTTCATGTAATCACCGAGTTAAGAAAAATCAAGCAACTTCAAGCATCAAAATTCTATGTTAGCCAAGCCAAAGAGGGATAAGTTTCGCGTTCATTAGCCAGAATATCAGCTAAGGTCCCTAATTCGATAAAGAATAGATTCTATTTGTACCTACAAACAAATTATTTTATTAGGAAAAACATTATAATTTTATATCCCTCACTCTCTTTTATTTTTTGCACATTAAAGAAACTTACATATTCAGATTTCTTTTCGCACAATAAAGCAAAAAAAAAAAAAAGATGAAAACTTGGTTGAAACGAGCTATATGTAAACTTCAGATGGTATTGTCTCCATGATGCTTCTTATTCGCGTTTTGAAAATGCCAACAGTTTAAGGCTCACTCAGAAAGTTCATCCTTGGATAAGTAAGAAATGGAAAGAGATATCAATCAGGAAGAGTTACCTGATTCATCCTATCTTGAACAAACGCTTGTTCTGCCGCAGAACCTTCCTCGGAAAATATTTGCGTTAGATTAGTACTCCCTACTAAAACACACAGATATCAGAAAACAAAACCCTGAATTGGGATCAAAAAACAATCAACAGAAGTTTGCGATTCAGTAACAAGCATACCAACCAAATCCACAGAGCTACTAAATCTAGAACTCCAATGAATCTCCTGCGCACCATCAGTACCACCACCAGAAGCTGCTCTATTCTCTTTATACTCGCAGTCAATTTCCCGATCGTCGTTTTCAGAGTCCACACACACCAATCGATCACTCTCTTTAAACAAAACCAAACAGATAAAGGACACATCAGACAATCGTAGAGTATTAACATTTTACACTCTGCAATTAAAAATGAAAGAAAAATCTTAATAGTAGAGTCGGCAGAAATTAACTAACCAAAGAACCGCTTGTCTGGAATGGAAACCCTAACATCAGGAATAGAAGCAGCATATGTGCATTTAACGATGGATAGGTCAGAAAGGGGGGTTTCTGGGACGACGGAAGGTAGAGAAAAGGGGGAGGAGTCGGCCACGGCGGTCGGAGGATGTTTTTGAGGAGTAGGATCATCGTCGATGACGAAAACAGTGGGGATCGCTGCAGGATCGGAGCGGAGTTTCTTAGAGACAGAAGTAAGAGGTGTCCGGTGATAGTCGTCAGCGTATCCTTCTTCGTCGGAGACGATGATCGGGTCAGTTGACATTGAAAGATCTGACTTTGAGGGTGCGCCGTGCGCGGGAGGGTTATTTTTAGTTTGAATCGATAGAATTTGAATCGATTCGGTAAAAACGCTGCCGCCGGAATAACAAACTTTTTTTCATTTCTTGAATGCAAAACGTTGTCGTAGCAAGCCAAAAAAAAAAGAGGAGAAAGGAAAATTAAACCTTTGATTGCTTCTATTGCCAATCCAACTTTGTCAATATCAAAGAAGAGTAGATAAGCAACACAGACACGTGATCTTGCACCCTCTTGTAACATTCTAAATTGTCTCTTCCAGGCTAGAAATATGCTAATTTGCAAACAAATGTGACCAAGGAAGAGGGTCGGAAAATGACCACAAACTAGAACCCGACAATGGCCCCAAGGACTTGAAGACGTATTGTGATGGCCATGGCTGCTTAGGCTAATGAGTCCAAAAAGACCTTGACAGCCCTGGTCCCTGGATAGTGTCGGACCCAACATAACCAGAGCCACGTTCCACTGGCTACAACATCCCTGGGGTTAAGTCCATACTATGACAAAACAGTACTCACGTATCGACTGCCCGTTGAAGGATTCGTTTACCCTTTCCTTTTCGTTTTTTTGTTCAAGAGAGTAATTGAAGTTAGGCTTGGCAAATTACAAATTAGTCCGAGTTGATCTAACCTAAAGTCAATAAGTCTAACTCTGTTCGGCCTAGGTTTGGACTTAGATTGTCCTGACTAGCTTGACCCAATTTGACAAGTCTAACCGGAAGCCCAAAATTGTTAATAGAAGTGAATATAAAATGACATTATTTTTAAAATTTTTAATTTTTAAAAACTAGGTCATACTGGATTAGCTTGATTGAACTAGAGTTGTGGCCATGTTTTCTTGGCCTTATCAAAAATCAAAATTTTGGGCTATCAGTCTACGCTCAAGCTTGAGTAGACTCAGCCCGACCTGGCTCGACTTTGCTTGACTCATTGTCATTCTTGCTTTAATTATTAAATTTTGTTTTTTATGAGTTAACTAATTTAAACGTTTCACGATTGATTCGCTCAAGCTTTAGGTTTGGGCCTAACTCAATTAATTTATTTTTTAATTCTAAATTAAAAATAATGTTATTATCACAAGGATGAATTCAATTCAATTCATCTGTTTGAAACAAAAAAAAGGGCATGAATTAATTCTCCAATGGGTTTAAAACCCACTCAATTAACAAATTCAATTCACGTAATGAATCACATGAATTGAATCCCAAAAGCTGCTATCTTTTTTTTAACTCACAAATTCAATAATGCCCACTATTCCAACATAATAACCCTACACCAGACAAGCCACACTCTTCTGCTCACGCAACAGCAATGCACCTCTGCATCTTTTTCTTCTCAAACATATTTCAGCGAATCCGTGGAAAATGTTGCAAGTGAAAGCATGGCTAAGAACAAGAGAAATGAAGGAGGGCTTCTTTGGGTTTTGTGATGATTAGACGATCCAAAATAGGTTTGCAATAATATAATAATATTGATTATTAGTATTAATATATAATAATAAATGACAATTTAACATTTTAAACTTAATTTATTGTTAATTATTAATATATGATAAGTTAATTTATTAATAATTATTAGTAAAGATAAATTTAATATGTAATATTAGATATTTATTTATACTCTTTGATATAAATAATGATATGTAAATATGATAAATCAATAAAATAATAAGAATTTCATAATTTATGTATTAATGACAAAATAATCAAGTTAATTATTGATTATTAAAAGGGGGAATTATAATTAAAATTGAGAAAATTGGTAATTTTATTTATTGGTGTTATTTAATAAAGCAATTAATTTACTATTATATTAACTAATGACATTATTTTTTAGTCATGGATAAATGTGTCATGTGAAATAATTGAATTCAATTATAATATTATTGGATTTGTTCCAAACAATGTAATTGAATTCAATTCTAATATTACTGAATTTGTTATAAACAATGTAAATTGAATTCAATTCAATCTCATTAATGTAATTAAATTCAATTTGTTAATGAATTCAATTCGAAAGTTTCCAAACAGGCTGTTAACCTTCGAAATGTATTGAATTAGACTTCGAAAAGAAAAATATAAGCTCGAGCCAAAACCTAATCAAATTGAGTTGGACTCAAGCTTAATTACCAAGTCTAATTAAGAGATTTCTTCTCGTATTAGTAATTTGTAAGATGGTGAATAGAAGATAGAGATGACAATAAATTTTGTCCAACATTTTTTAATTAAAATTAGATTTATAAACTTTTATTTATATTCAACCTAAATTATTTGAAGATATGATCGAATTAGCTTTAAGTTGATCTTATTCGACTTGATCTTTTTGGTTTAGGCTTAATATGAAATACAATAAAATTTAGATTATTCAGTTCGAATTCAACTCAAAATATTTTAAATTTGATCGAATTAATTCCAAATCAAGTTTAATCATCATTATTTTGAGATGTAATTGAACTAGCTTCAAATCAGCCTTGTTTGAACCAATCCTTTTTGTCGAGGCTTGACCTAAAGCATAATTAGGTGTAAGTTATTTGAATAAACCTAATTCAAATTATTTTTATATTTAAATTAATTTAAGTTGAGTTTAGTCAACTCCATTAAATTTTAATTAACTCAAATTTTTATCCATTAGTTCCAATTTGACTTTAAGTTGTTTTGCTAACCCTAATCAAATGTACACAATTTAAATTTATAAATATTAATTTGATTGAATACATTATCAACTTTTTTAAAATTTGATTAACTAAAATTTTTATTAATTGGCTTGAGTTATTATTTTGAAGTATGATTGAATTAGCTTCAAGTTAGTCTTACTCAACTTTATCCTTTTTATTCATGCTCTCAAATACAATTAGGTGTAGATTATTTGATTAATACTCAACTCAAATAATTTTCATATTTGATTGAACTGGTTTCAAATTGGGTTTGATTAACCTTTTCGAAATTCAATCAACTTAATTTTTTATCTAATTATTTAAGTATGATCTAGATCGATTTGTCAACTCTAATAAAAATGGAGACTTTTTAATCTTATAAATGTTAATTTGATCAAATACATTATTAACTTATTAAATAACTTAAATATTTTTCACCATAACAAGTCTTTGTAGAGCGGGATAGATCCTTTGTTCCACTTCCTTATGCTAATCATGTTCCATTTATTCTTATCCATACATTTTATTAATTTATTGTAAAATAAGTGGATGAGAACATGTGGAGGAGAGTTGGCACAAGGGGAATGAAACAGAAGATCTCCCCTATGTAGGGTAGTCCAAATTGAGGAATCCTCAATTTTTGAGGCAAAATGTTTGATATGAAGATGTGGGTATGTGTCTAATCTGGCTTGTCGACCCTCACAACAAATCAAATTTGTTTGTGAAAAATGGTGAATTACTAAATTTGGATTAAAACTCTTAAGCAACATGACCCCCATTCTCAATTATGTTGTCTCTTATGATAAATCAAGTTGTTGATTGAAGTATGATTTGCTAACCACAAGTTAGCTTAAGTCAACAAAGTGAAACCAAAATCTTAGATACAATCAATCATTTAATTTGTTTATCAAATCATCTTATTAATCTTTCAATTCAAGTTAGTGGATTGATTTTCTTTTCGATTAATTACTCAACAAACTTTTTTCCTCATGATATGCTATTTATTAAATTTGATATTAATAATGATAAAGACAATAACAATAATAATCCAGTCAAAATCTTATTAAATGGGAGGATTGAGGAGGTCAGGCCGGACTCTGGGCAAGGGCAAGAAGGATACTTACCTAGAGCCCACTCTTGACTTGTTTTTATTTTACTTTATTTTATTTTTTACAAGGGCCCACTTTTGACACTCATAAAGATCTGAATGAGGCAAAATATGGTCCTTTTTTTAAACTTTTTCCGGTGAATATAAAAATATTAGGAATGGGTTTGAAGAAGATCTAGTAGTATACAATTTTACTCTTAACTAGTGGAGAGGCGATTAAAATGAAAATGATATATATATATATATATATATATATATATGTTAGTAATTAAAATTTAAATAATATATTGGATTTAATTGATTAGTAACAAAATTTTTAACACATAAGTTACTTACACCAATTAACATGTAGTCCATAAATGAGATTAATGTGTGTATTTTTAGTATTATATTCTTCATTAATATGTATTAGTTGGATGAAAATAATTTGACTAAAATTTAGCTTTTATGATTGGACATGATCAATGAAAAATTGGGAATAATAAGAAGTTATTGAAGGTGAAATAATTTTAAGTTTAATAAAAATATTACGATAAATTTGATTCACTTTAAAAAGAACTATAACTCGATTAAAATTAAAAAATGTTTAATCAAAATAAATACTTTAGAATATGCAAATAATAATTAGATTAAATTGTTATCTAATTTTTAGTTATAAATTTATTAAATAATTTTAAAATAATTACACTCCCAATCTGTCTGAAAGAGTCATTCGAATAAATTCATATCTATCTTTAAGATATAAGAACCATGGAAATCAGAATAACATCTTCCTAAACCTATAGAAAGATTTGATGTCATACCCCTAATCATAAGATATGACATGGAACTAGTTACGTTGTCCTACCTTTCGATCGATACATAATTGAGTAGGCCAATCACGAATGCTACTAGTGTGGGAGTGATCCTAGCCTTGTCGAACCAGATATTATATAACCCAGTCAGATAAAGATAAAGGTAAGGCTAAGATGGCGCCTCACATATAGGTAGCAAAAGGGCACTTATGCCCCAACAATGATACCTTGTTGGGGAGGGGCCGATATAAAATTATTTCAAATAAAACCTAAAATCCATTATAAAAAGTTATAATCACATGAAAAATTTAAAAACAATTGCGAGCAATTCTCACATAATTTGACAATGTGTATCGATTCTTGTGCTAATAATTGATTCATAATACACAAACATCCCTATCCAAAGCGTCAATTGTGAAGTTTAATCATGTTTAGTGAGTGTTGGGTTAGAGGACAAACTACAAAGGGAGGGGCCATTAAACAAGTAATCCACAGGGGATGTCACGTGATTATTTC
>JAOQMR010000211.1:27692872-27709305 GCA_027563865.1 Erythroxylum pelleterianum | reverse complement strand
AATTAAAATTAAATAAAATTACTAAGTAAAATTAAATTATTCATAATTTTAATTAATTAAATATATAATATTAAATTAAATTATTCATAATTCTTACTATATATATTTAGTTTATCATAAATTAAAAAACAAAAAATAAAAAAAGAATACCTTTTTATAGTTTTCATAATTTTTGAAAATAGAAAAAATCAAAACTAAAAACAAAAACTAAAATCTTAAACAAACATATTTTTTTTCGAATTTAAAAATAAAATTAAAAACAAACATAAGGTTAATTTTAAATTTTAGTTATATTCAAAACCAAACCGAGTCGAGCTGGACCAAACTCCCTCTGCCATGTCTACATATTGACCTAACTAGGTGAATTCAAATAAGACACTCATCACTGGCCAACACTCCACAAGGTAGATCTGGCAGGTCATTTGCTTCAATTTCAAAAAACAATGAGAAAAAGAAAGTCAAAATAAAGTCTTGTGCTTGAAGGCTGAGGTGTAATAAATGACCCAATTAGATAATGTCGCTTCGAAACCAAATCAAATCTCTACTCATTTTCCACACTTTTCTTAGTCGATTACTTCACAATCAAGCGCAGTCAACCCAAATTTGATTCAACTGAATCAACCGGAGACAAAACTAGAAGATGGCGGAAGATAAAGACTCGACATCCATTCCGTTGAGCCGCCCCGACAACACCCACGATGATCCCGAGGATCCCGCCAAGTCTCCCCCTACCTCCTCCAATTCCTCCACTCGCGAGGTTCCATCTTGCGCCATAAATGTTGTTGTTAGTTTCGGCAAGTCATGGATTTGTGGACTATGGATGTCTCTATTTTTTTTTGGACATGGGTTTTGTCTGATTTGTTGGCTGGGATCTTATTTGGCATATTTGCAAGCAATCTCTGATACCCAGTTCCTAAAAGGACTATTTTCGTACTGTTGTTGACTGTTTGTTCGGTAACTTGTGTTTGCGAATTTAGGAACTGCTCAGATTTAATCAAGATGTAGTAATTGATCCTTATTCCGATTATTTTTGTGCAGGCTTGTTGTTTTATTCTCCAAAGTTGGATCTCAAAGAAGTTCATGACAGGATGGTAAATATGTTAATTAATTTGCTAGACTGCTGTAAAGATCTCATTTTACCTCCGAAACTTAATATTGTGTTGACTTCGAAAATTGCAGTGTGGTACTTTTCCCAATAGCGGTGACGTTCTTTGTAACTTGGTGGCTTATTCAGTTTGTTGATGGTTTCTTTAGTCCCCTGTATGAAAAGCTTGGCATTGATATATTTGGTAAGTTCTACATTTGTACTTTGGGGCCTCTGTTTTGTGTTATGGATGTTGTTGTGTTTTGGTATCGTATGAATTATGATTGTTCACTCACGGAGTTATAACAGCCTTGAGTTTTGTTTCACTGGAGAGCTCGAGGAAGATGGTTTCTTTAAGATGTATGTGGTTAAGCCTCTTATAACAATACCGTGTTTTCCGATGCAGGACTTGGTTTTCTCACATCCCTTGTATTTGTATTCTTGGTTGGTGTGTTTGTTTCCTCATGGATTGGTTCCACCATTTTCTGGATTGGCGAGTGGTTTATAAAAAAGATGCCCTTTGTCAGGCATTTGTATTCAGCTTCCAAACAAATAAGCTCTGCAGTGTCTCCAGGTTATGTTCAACATTCTTTCCATAATTGCATAAATTGATATGGAAATTAAAAGTCCATTCAGGATCACTTTGCTGGGCAGGACAGAAATTTCTTCTTGTAATTCTGACACATTCATGAATAACACAGTGGAGGAAGTGATTTACATGCTTTTGGCACTTTCCGTTACTATAATCGGGTTACTCTCATTCACGGGCTTTTCACTGTACTGACTTATCTTAATACTTGGGCTTCACTCTATTTATTGTACTATCAAGTGTTTTATGACTTGGCATTTCTTTGTGCACTTGAAAAGAAAAAAATGCTAAACTTTTTCCAAGTTTTGTTTGAGTGAATGGTCATAATATATCACAGACTTGTCTTTGGTTTGTCATAGAATCTCAAATTGTAACTATGAAACATATCAGAGATGATGGCATTTTAATTCAGGTTGTACGTCATCTTTTCTAGTTACTATGGCAATATGCACTGTTGCTGCAGTTGTTTGATCCTCTAAAATAAAATTACCTTTCTGTGTTAAGTTTGGTGAACATTTTGCTTGCCACAGTCATAGAAAAGACAGCATATGTAGTCATTGACTTGGATCAATTTTGAATTCCTGGAACCTCTTATTAATTTTCTCTACAGGCCTTGTTTCCCCCTTGATATCCCAATTGCAGTGAGACTGCTTGAAAATTAATTTGATGTATCCATTTCTTCTCCTCAGATCAGAATACTACTGCTTTCAAGGAGGTCGCAATAATCCGTCATCCACGTGTGGGTGAATATGCCTTTGGTTTTATAACATCAACAGTTATCCTTCAGGTATGGATGCTGCAATTTATCTCTTGCTAGAGATTGCTGTACCTAGATTTGTTGATCCCTTGAAGCATTTTAAGCCATACCAAATTCCAAATTCTCCCTTGTCTTGGTCGATCCCTGATTTGGTTACCAAATAATCTTTCTAATTTAAGCTGTTATTTTATTGCCTTTATGTTTGGGACTGGTGGGTTCTCTTTTGTCCTAGTAGACGATCATTCCCAATTTGTGTTTTTCGAAGCACTGTGCCATCATAATTCTATTGCTCTGAACATTCTTAATCCACTTTATTTTATGCCTTTTTAGTAGTTTCATTGGGTTTCTGATTGTATTTGTTGGTTGACTACAGAGGGAGAATGATGATGAGGAGTTATGCAGTGTTTTTGTTCCCACTAACCATTTATACATTGGTGATATATTCCTGGTGAACTCAAATGACATTATTAGACCAAATCTATCCATCAGAGAAGGGATAGGTATGTTTTATTGTTTTAACTGAAGCTGTTGGTTCTTGTTTTTTGCCTTCTGCTCTCTACTTATCAAAAAGAAATGTGAAAGACGAATGAAATGTTAAATTTATAAGAGAGAACCTCACGATGTTTGATTAATCTTTGGATTTTTTACTAAACTGCTAGTATTTTCTCTTTCTTTCTACCATTTGTAAGCATTCTTTTCTCTGAAAAGACCAAAAACAAAACCAAATCAACACTAAATGTTTCACCTCCTGGTTTGGACTAAATGATTGAACAATCTACAATAAATAGCCTAAGTGCAACTTTTATGGATAATCCTAAAGCTGATGCCTCCTTTGTGTTTTAAGTGATGCATGTGCTCTCTAAAAGGAAATTTAACTTGTTTCAGTACTGGCAACAACTATGTACACTCTCTCTAAACAGATATGGTAACTGTGAGTGATATGGTGAGATCCTTTGTTTACAAGTAGAGCTGTAAAAGTTTCAGAGAGACTATCAATCTCAGATTCATTTAAAGTACTAATCTTGGTGCTCTGTGAGAGGATTTGTCTCAGAATGGTAGTCTGCAAGTGTACTCTTTTGGTTCTTTTTTTTCTCACAAGACTTAAATCATGATCCTCTTAAATTCTTGGCAACAATGCAGAGATCATCGTATCCGGTGGTATGACAATGCCGAAGATGATTTCTCCTCAGGAACCGGTCAGTCGACAAAGTGAAAGAATCCCTTTGAACAGGATGGTGTCCCTTTGAACAGGATGGTGTAATGACATGAAGAATCAAGAGAATGTAATTGTTTGAAATGACGCTACCTCTATGAACTCTGTTACGATTGTAAGTTCGATATTCGTTGCTTATTTCAGAGACCTTTGTAGGGAAAATGGGATTCTTATGCTTTTATTGCACTCTTGTAATTATCGTTTTATAAGCAATTGTTGTAATAATATCGTTCTAGTGATCAATTTATTGGGAAAGGAATATGTTAGTCGCATATCCATGGTTTGTTTATTCCTTATTTCATTTTTAAAAAAAATCCTATTTCTTTCGACCGAATCAAAAAGAATGATTTAGAATTCAAAAATAAGATTTTGCTTATTTATTTATATCTTTATTTAATTTATTTATATCTTTATTTAATTTATATTTATTTATTTAATATATATATTTTTATATATATTTAATATTTATTTTCATTTAACATTTAAATAGAATATATATATACTAATATATTATAGTATTGTTATTATGCTAGTTTTCATCTTCCTTGTAAAGTCAGACTCTTGGGGAATCGGTTGCGTTTATTTTTTGATTTCCCCATGAATTGTATGTTTGTAACAATAAGGAGATAATTTTCTCAATTCCAATCAACTAAGCATATTGTGTCGATTTTTTTGAGTAATATATCTAGAAATACTTCTTGATTTCTTATTAACACTTGTTCGAACACAATTAGTACATTTCAAAATTAGCCTTACTCGTTAAATACCCCAGTAGTCCTAGTCGTAAACAATGGATACTGGGCGTTGTGCGTATTGACCCGTACAGTGTTGTAACTAACATATTAAGTGTCCTGCCAAAGCCCCCTTTTTACCATTAGCAAGAACTTGTTTCAATTGCATATCATAAGGAATTCGAACAACTGTTTTAAATACAGTATCAGGAAATACCGCTTGTGGAACCTCAATATCCACCGGCTTATTAGCCAAATGACAGCCAATTTATTGGGAAAGGAATATGTTTTGTAAGTTGCAACATAATATTAATAAAGCATAACGATGTCGTTTTGGTAAATGCATCCCGGTCATTAAGGCCGGTTTTTTTAGTCTAAGTTCAGCTCGAGATTGAGTTAATTTAAATTTGGCTTACTGATTTAATGTCGAGTCGGGTTAGGCAATCCGATTTTTTCAACTCTAATAAAAGTGCTCCATTTTTTATCTACATTTTATGTTTAAGAGCTAATCTAATTCTAGAGGTTTAATTATTGAAATTTATGAATTTTATAGGAAAATGCTTTTTATAAAAATTAATTTGTAAAATTAACAAGATTTATATTTTAAACAAATATTATGATTACTAATGTTTTTAAAACCAGACCAAAAAATAAATTGATAAAGTAAAAGGATTAATGTTTAAAAGATTTGACGAATATTAAGTCGTCATAAAATTAGTTAATTAGTTAATAAAATTAAAGAATATAAAAATTTATTAAAGATGACTATCTTGATTTATTTAAAAATTAAAGTTTAATTAAAAATTGATTATTTTACGAAAACTAACCGATTACTTAATAAACTAATTAATTTTTAATAAATTAAACTGAAAATTAATCGGTTCGAAATTTTTAGTGTTAAATTAATTAGATTGGTTCAATTTTTTAAATATTAATAATTACAGTTATTACTAAAAAAAGTTAAATGTCTAAAAATAATAAAACTTTTAAAAATAACACTGAATGAGTTATTAAATTTTAACGATTACTACGAATGAACCCTTGTACTTTGAGGAAATTACGTTCAAGTCCAAGATGCAAGATATGAGAGAAAAGAACAAATTGAAAGCATCCAGAACTCGAAAGTTGCTCAGCCCCTCACTCCCTTCTAGAAACCCCGAAAACCCTAACTATCAAATTTCTAATTTCACACCAAAAGTCTTCAGTTCCAAAGCTCCAAAACCAAACCCTAGAAATTCCCCAATCCTTCAAGGTCACACTCAAAGCGCCTTGGGGAGAGAAGTATGGAGTTCGACGAGATCGAGTATCTGGAGAAGACAGTGGAAGAAGCGGAGGATCGAGAAGGCTCGAAAAAGAAGAAGAAGCAGCAGCAGCAGGAGAGAGACGAGAAGAGCGAGAGGAGTTACCGGAAGCGAGACGTAGACGATGATGATGCGGACATTGATTACGAGGAGGAGCGAAGAGGTAAGAAGTCTCGAGTCGAGGAGGAGAACGGCAGCGGCGAGAAGTCTGGCCGCGAAAAAGATAAGGATCGGCACCGGAGAGATAGAGATAGAGAGAGGGACAGGGACAGAGACAGGGACAGGGACAGGAACAGGGAGAAGGAGAGAGATAGGGAGAGAAGTAGCCGGGAAGATAAGGATCGAGAGAGGAGCAGCCATAGAGAGAAAGACAAGGATCTAGAGAGGGAAAGGAAAGAGAGAGAAAGGGAAAAGGAGAAAGAGAGGGATAGGGAACGTGAAAAAAAAGAGAGAAAGGAGAAGGAGCGAGAGAGGGAAGAAGATAGGGAGAGAAGCAGAAGCGGGTCGAGAAGAGATAGAAGTAGAAGTAGGAGTAAGTCGAGGAGAGACAGGAGCAGAAGTAGGAGCAAGTCGAGGAGAGATAGGAGCAGAAGTACGAGCAAGTCGAGGAGAGATAGGAGCAGAAGTACGAGCAAGTCGAGGAGGCATGAGATTGATCGTGACAAAGAAAGGGAGATTCGAGAGAGGGAAAGAGAACTTGAAGTCAGAGACAGCAGGTTTTGCTTGTATTCTTTTCTTCATTTGATTATTACTTAATTGGAACAACTATTTTAGGATTCAGAGGTTCCATTTCCTATTTTATTATGTCGTGATATCACTGTGAGTGATCTAATGTTTGACATCTTCGTTTTCTTTCATGATCTGCATGCTGAATTTGATCTTCCATTAGAATACCATCTTGGATTATTTACGGTGTAAAACAAATTACAACTAGAATCTATGCATGCTCCTTCCAAAAATGGTTTGAACTGGAATTAAAGAGTTGATACTGGAGACCACCCTTGCTTTCGCCAAATTTACTGATGGTTGATATTTGCAAGTGAGATTCCAAATCTAGGATTCATAAAGTGTTTTTAGTATCAGTCTCATGACTTGGCTAGCGCTGATAAAACCAAAAGTTCATATCATTTGCTCTTCTTATGTTGATGGTAATGTTCGTCTTTGTGGTGGCAACAATTCAAAGATGGATGTTTGTTTGATATCAATGATCTGTTAGGTGTACTGTTCTGTCTTTGAATAAAGTTTAATGTCTGTTTGTTGCGTAGGCTAGATTATGCTCAATAGTGCAGTATAAGATTGTGTACAACATCTAGAAGGATGATTATCTCATCTCATGTCTATCTTGGTTAGCACACCACTACCTAGCCTCATATCATGTATTAATTGTGGTCAACTCAATATGATATTGTTGAAGAATGCGAATAACGCCCTTTATGTGCAATGGAAAATGGGTATTTTCAGATGCATATTTTATTAGTTTGCTAACAGAAATGGAATCTTTAGACTTTGGATTGATTATACATAGAGTTGGTGGTACTTGGCAGAATGGCTAACTGCTCTGTAGGACAATGTTGGATTGATTCATGCTATACCATCATGCATTGTGTTGCCATATGCAGTTATTAGCTTCATCGTGTATTATTCATATCCCCTCCCATTGGTAGGATATCATGTCAATTATATTCAAGGATACATTATGGTAATGGACTATCAGGAAAATTTACTATCAAAATGTTCCTGTATCATAATAGAGTGCCTAGCTTTCTAGCTTATGTTCTGATTGTAGGATTGGTTAGCTGATACGAAATTGGAGATTACCTCTGGACTTTTCTAATTACTGTTCGGAATTTTTGGGTTACAGGCGATTTAAAGAAAAGAAAGAAGCAATAGAACCTGAGGCTGATCCAGAAAGAGATCAGAGAACTGTTTTCGCTTATCAGGTAGAAGTTCTGTTCCTCTTTCTTTTACATGTTTTTCAAGTCTTGAACCTTTTGGATTTTGTCGCATCTATTTCTTTTTATAATGCTTCCTTATTAATTGGTGATTTCAGATGCCTCTGAAAGCAACTGAGAGAGATGTATATGAGTTCTTCTCAAAAGCTGGCAAGGTTAGTTCGATTCCCTTTTTTGTTGTGGTTCAAGTATGTAGGTGTAAAATCTGTGCAGGTAATTTGATTATGGTCTTTGGTCATTATTTTGGTTTGAATATTCTTACTTGTTGCTGCGTTCTCAGAATCATTGGAGATATTGCATAAAAGTGCATGCATTTTTTTAATTCTCTTTACCATAAGATGGGACTCTGTTGCAGTTTTGGGTAATATAGATGCTTTTTTGTGTCTCAACTCTCTCTATGTGTAGGATGAATTAACACGTGCACATCCCTTCAGTAATCTTAGGCACCATTAGATAGGTGCCAGTAATATTTTCACCTGAAGTTTCTTGATGCTATTAAACTGCTCATTCATTTTTGCCGAGGATAATCTTCCTTTAATTTTTCAGGTGAGGGATGTTCGTCTGATAATGGACAGGAATTCTAGAAGATCTAAGGGAGTTGGGTATGTTCCTTCTGCTTAACTATAAGTGAACTGTGTGCATGTAATCTGGCAAAGTAGCTAATAGCATATTGATTTCTAGAATCATGTTTAACAATATTCTTGAATGCACTAGCAATGCGATAATGATGAGAGATGATGGGATTACCTTGCACTCATGTTTAATCAATTCATGAAGCCCACACAAGGTAGACAACATAAACTTATGTTTCTTTTATTTCACATTATGTTTCCCGAGTATTTTCTAAATGAAACATGGAGGACCCTGGCTTCAACTTATAATGGGTTTGTTGGGCTGAAATTTCCTCACCCAACTTATTGCCATTTTGATAGTATTTTTCTTGGGGATCACAATCTCTCTTGACATGTGTGTCTGAGGTCAAAATGGGGCTATGTGGCATTATCTTGTGCTCTTTTTACAAGGCTGCGCTCATGTTGCGTTGCTCTTCTTCCTTATGTTTAATATGATGAGCTAACAAATTCTATTACTTGGGGATCAGATTCAGCAAAAGAAACTCAGCTTGGGATTCTCAGAGTTCTTGTGCCCCCCCACTTCTCTTTGCTGTAGCCTTATCCTTTATAAGTTGTGATTGTGACCTCTTTAATCTGTTGTGTGCTAACAAGTTAACCGTAATGCATCATTGAAACTTCAGGTACATTGAATTTTATGATGCAATGTCTGTTCCAATGGCTATAGCTCTCTCTGGACAACTACTTCTCGGGCAACCTGTAATGGTTAAACCATCTGAGGCTGAAAAGAATCTTGTTCAAAGTACTGCTTCTGCTACTGGCACAGGTGGTGTTGCTGGACCATATGGACCAGTTGATAGAAAACTTTATGTTGGGAATTTACACTTTAACATGACAGAAATGCAGCTTAGACAGGTAACAAATTAGAAAGAAAATTGTATTCCTTATTTTGCTAAGACAGTGCCGAGGCATCTTGTCCTGCTTTGCTTAATTTTAGTATAAAATATAGGAAGTTGGTATTGTTGGAAAGACTAATTCCTCTAACAGTGTCTTTCCTTGTATTTGTCCAGCTTTTTGAACCATTTGGTACTGTGGAGCTTGTGCAACTGCCACTTGACCTTGAGACCGGCCAGTGCAAAGGTTTCGGGTTTGTTCAAGTCAGTGATAACTTGTTTGATTACTGTTAGAATTAGAAGAATTCCAACCACAATTTGGTTTGATTGTTTTATTTACTTGTACATTCTTCTACAGTTTGCCCAAGTTGAGAATGCAAAGGCAGCCCAAAGTGCTTTGAATGGAAAATTGGAGATTGCCGGACGAACCATTAAGGTTAGCTTATACTTGAAGCTTTTATTTTTTTTAACTATTGTTTCTGTTTCTAATGCTGCTTCATCTTGCTGCCTGCACTATTTATATGGTCAGAGCCCTGATATATTGCTTATGACTCTAGGTTTCCTCTGTTACTGAACATGGTGGACAGCAAGATACAGCCGCAAAATCTGCAGACTTTGATGATGATGAAGGTGGTGGTTTGGTGAGTCAAGAATTCTCATGTTACTGCATATATTTTGACTTCTATATCTTTCCATGGCTTGATGCTTGACTTTTTTGAATGGTTATTTTTTTTGTTATATTATACTATGATACATCATGAGACCCCATTGGGGGTTTTTTCTCCCCCCACCCAATGTTTAGGTGCATAATATGATGCTTTGAGAGCAATTGTTGCAATCTGTATCTGGTAGATGCAGTAAGACTTTAAAGCTGTAAAAGTGAAAATGATTTGCCATATACTTCAGTTTGCGAATATGAAGATGAGTACAAAGAGATCTTTAGCTAAATCATAGTCCAGAAGGATGAATTTTTCATTCATCTACCATTTCTTTCTGTCTTGTTAAATTGTTTGCAGCATTTTGTAATTTACGACTACCACATTTGACCAGTACATTTATCAAGCACTAATTGATTCTCTTTGCTTTGCTTTTAGATGTCAGGATGAAATATGGCGCCATATGTTTGCGAGTCAAAGTTCTTCATTATGTTGCCCTTGTAGAATCTTCAATGGTCTAAAAATGAAGCTTTTACTGAAGATGTTGTATTGTTTTTCTGTGCAGGCTTTGAATGCCCAATCAAGGGCATTGCTTATGGCGAAACTGGATCGTACTGGTATTGCCACCAGGTTGGTTTTTGATACGAGGGTACTGCAGTTTTTTCATCGGACTGCTTGTTCATATGCTTATGTTTCTTTCTTTCGTCAGTATCGCAGGCTCTCTTGGAGTACCTGTGCTTAATGGCTCAGCTCCAGCTCAGCAAGCCATTAACTTACCCATCCCAGGGCAAGCTACCATTGGAGCAGCAACACTTCCAGGGCAAGTTTTCCCTCCCCCAGCTTTTGAACCTATTGGCCAACCAAGCGAGTGCTTACTGCTGAAGAATATGTTTGATCCAGCTACTGAGGTCTGTCGTTTTCTGTTCCTCGCCTCTACTCCATAATGTTATATACTGATTATTATGTAAAATTTTCAGACAGAACCAGATTTTGATTTGGACATAAAAGAAGATGTGGAAGAAGAATGTTCCAAGTATGGCCGGGTGAAACATATTTTTGTAGACAAGTAAGTGGCTTGATGAAGCTACGTGTTTGAACCTCTCTTATGCTTGAACCTATCTTTTAGGTGTTATTTTTGTTTGGACTCATTTTAAAGTTTTTGAATTTAATCTCTTTCCTTTCCACTCTTTTGAAAATTTTCCTGGATGGTAGTGAGAAATATCAAATCAACTTTCATTTATGGGCATGTATTTAGTTACTTCCCATAATATCTCTTGTGAGGCTTGAACATGATGAAGTTATGTCATGATGTGGATACATTGGAGTTGCAATTGATTCTTTGTAACTGGTTTTTAACAATAACTTTCATTTAAATTGCAGGAAAGCTGTAATAATATTGATATTCGTAATAATAATAGCTGTCATGTGTAGGATTCTCCTAATATGTTTTAAGGTTGTCCTTTAGTATTGGAATCTTTTAGGATTGTGCAGCACAAAGGCACCATTATGCTGTCCTGATCTGATTAGAGCGCCTCGTTTTTCATTATGATTATTACTTTTTTTATTTGGATAATGTGATTTATATTTTAAATTCCTTTTTGCTTTACAGGAATAGTAGTGGCCATGTGTATCTTCGATTTGAAAGTATAGATGCATCCGCTAGAGCTCAACGTGCAATGCATATGAGATGGTTTGCGCGGAGGTCAATTTCAGCAATTTTCATGGTATGTATTGGCAAGAGCTTCTTTGTTGGGTTAGTCATAATTTGATTGTTCCTCTGACTGGATATTTCACTCGTATTATGTACAGCCACCTCAGGAATATGAAGCTAAATTCATAAGTTGAGCTGAAGAAGCAAGTTATTGGAATCTGAAGTGGTAATAGTCTTCAGGTTTATGTCAATTGGAGCTTAGGTCTACTACTCTATGTTATCTTTTTGTTCTTATCTTGTTATGTTATAAAACATTCTTACGTTGAGATCTAGTGTTAACCAGTCTTTGTAATTTGTGCTAAATTTTTTTTCCATTTGCAATTTTGATACACTCTTTACTGTGCATTACTCTCCTGATATGTAATACTTATTGTGGTCAAAAGAATGAATCCATGCAATGATGGTTTGTTCCTGAATGAGTTTCATATTTCAATTATATTGGAGTGATTGTTAATTGTTTTAGTGGAAGAGCAAATAAGTCGGGTTTTTGGGGCTTCGAGTTTTCGGGCTTCAGGTTGGCCTTCCTGATCCTAAACCAACGTTTTCTCAATTTTAGCAATAAGTTCGAGTTTGGTCTTAAATTTAGTCAATTCGAGATGCTCATTAATTTTAGGTCATGCTGAGTTGCTATTGGATTTTAAGTAGGCAGGGACGGCAATGGGTTGGTTTCGCTTAGATTAGAGTCCTATTCCAAAATTTTAGCCCAGGTTTGAAGTTTGGTCTGGAGTTCGATCGGATTTGGAATTCAGGCTCGAGTTTGATTAGGATTTGGATGGTTCAAAAAGTTGGGTTGAATCTAGTTTTGTTTGATTTTTTAAATTTAAAATTTAAAAATAATATTGTTTTACTAAGAATGTATTTTTTAGATTTATTTGCCAGGCCTAGCTGTACGGACCAAAATGTAAGTGAGTCTGAGTAGCGAGTTGCTCGTACTCTCAAAGAAGAAGCTGATCCGTTAGGTAATTAAGGCGACTGTAGCTCAGTGAATGAGCGTTGCTTGCTTTCATCATTACTCTCATTGATAAACATAACTATATTCCACTGTTGTGAACTATTTTTATTGCAATTAGACCAAAAATGTAGATAATTACAAGATATAATACTTTGTTTTTGTTCAAGACACAATCATAGATGTTCATAAGAGATACCCCAAACATGCCATAGACGTAGGAGAACCAAAATACAAAAAAATAGACCTCTAAGCACCCTAAATTTTAATAGCTTTTAATATATGAACGATAAATTTAGCTTACATTATGTCACGATTTGACAATTTGAACTTAAGCACTAAAGTGATTTTAAAAATATCTTTAAATATTTGTTAATTTATAAAATATTTAAATAAGTTCTTATCATTATTTCTGTTATTACTTTCAAAATATAATGGTTATATTTTAGTAAATATTATGATACAATAAGTACTATTTCAGTAATTGTGAAAGTGTAAAATGATATTAAAAACAATAGTGAGAATTTAATTAGATATTTTTATAAAAAGATAAAGTGTAAATTACACCTTTAGCCCAAAAGAAAACATGTTTTTTAGAAATAAAAAATTCATTCGTTATAAAAGAGAAGTTACAAAACAGGGGGAGGATCTCTCCCACGTGAGAGAAACCCTCTTAAAACTAAATTTAGACAAATACAAAAACGGCAACGTATCCAGTCTAACATTTAACGACACCTTGTAGACAATTAGGGTAAAACTAACTTGCCCTTTCTTGAATTTTTGCATCATTTCTCGATTAGGGAGGGTGAAGTCGACTCTGGAGGCTAGGCGATCGATGGTTCCGACGCTGCTCCCACTCAAATCTTCGTACAAGAAGCCTGACACAGGAATCAAACTCAACAACCAAACTCTATAATCGTTTAGGGCATGGCTAATATGAGTTCATCTCATCGAGATTTGATTTTTCTTAAACGAATTCGGAGGCTAGCCAGAGAGGAAGATCAGAGAGGAGATCTCATCCATGAGAAAGGTATCCAGTTCAAAGATTTTGAAAGGTTCCTTTCTTTTTTCTTGAAACCTCCATTGATTAAACATTAATCTGTTGATGAAAGGGATTTGGATGGATAGCTTGGATCTTCAAGCAATGCTCAACCCAGAAAGGGGAAGATCTTAGTAATTCCA
Organism: Erythroxylum pelleterianum; assembly: GCA_027563865.1. Lineage (NCBI taxonomy): Eukaryota > Viridiplantae > Streptophyta > Magnoliopsida > Malpighiales > Erythroxylaceae > Erythroxylum > Erythroxylum pelleterianum. The sequence continues at coordinate 27,695,718 of JAOQMR010000211.1, read as the reverse complement.
GGTGAGTCCAGATCTGAACAACCATTTGTTCCTTAGAGTCTGTTAAACAATAATCTGCTTGTTTAAAGCATGAGAACTGTTGTGAAGAACTGTTTTTGGATTTTATTTTTGCATATGTGAACTGAGTAACAAGAACTTAGGAGAGATCAGATAGGGCTAGGGCTATATTTTCCATACAAGGGTCATTCTCCTGCTACAGTGTAGGTTTAACTGATTGATGATCAGTTGCTCCCTTATGCTAGCAGTAGTGAGTTCTATAAGAGATATTAGTGAAGTCGATTTGTCTTTAAACCTTCTATTATTCCTCTCATTCCAGATTACTTGAAAACATGTAGCCATAAAGAGTAATATAATAGCCCTATTATGTTTATAAATATGCAAATTAAGTAATTCCTGTAGGATATCTGTGAGTCTGCCATAGGTAAAAACCAAGGGCACATAAAGTATAAATTTTAGCCCAAACTTCTTTGGAGAAGACACATTCAAAGAAGAGGTGATCTCTAGTTTCATCTTCTAAATTGCATAGGATACATAACTTAGAGGTGGTTAGGAATTTCAGCCTATCCAAGGTACTAAGTTTGTCCCACATTGCTAGCCAGAGCAGAAAACTAATATTAGGTCTAAGGGCCTTGTTTCAGATAAGTAAATCCCATCCTACTCGATTTGCAGACCCCTCCCTCATCTTTCTGACTTCCTTAACAGTAATCTCAGAAGCATGAATACTCTTCTATAGGTAGATATCTCTCTCCCCATGGCTTCTAAATTGAGGAAAGAGCAAAAGTCTAGTCTCATCTGAAGAAAGGGACTAGTTCTCATTCCTAACTATTTCTTGGAGCTTAGTATCCTTAGGGAACCGATTTAATAGGGATCTTGCCATCTGATTTTGTATTAAAGGTCCATTCCCTGTCCAGTTGTCATGCCATAAGAAAATTATTTCCCTTGTCCCTATCTGACAAGTAATGTGCTGGTACACACCTCCTCCCTCATTCTAAGAAGGTGGTTAAAAAATTAGGTGTAGCTGTCTTTGATTTTTAGAGCCCCAAAACTCCCTCTTTTTAATAAATAAAAGTGAATTCATTTAGTCCACATAGATTGTTTTTCACTTAGGATTCTCCAAATCCTCTTGGACATAAGAAATTTGTTTTTATTGGAGGTTTACTCCAGTCCTAATCCTCCTTCCTCTCTCGGTTGACAGATTTTCTTTCAACAAACTATTCCTTTCACTCCATTCCCTTTCCCCCATAAAAATTGCTTCATCAGTTTTTACACTATTTTAATTAACGCTTTAGAGAGAAAAAGGTTTGAACATCAGTAAGTATTCATAGGCAAAATTACTAACTTTAGTAGTTGAAGTTTCCCTCTATAAGATAGTGCTCTATTGGTCCATATCCCCAAATCTTTTCTGGATCTTTTCAATTAAAGGAATACATTCACAAAACCTAAGCCTCCTTGATGAGATAAGAATCCCCAAGTAGAGGAGAGGCGCGTCTTTAGTTTCCTTACCTGTAGCTCGAGATAGGCATTTAAGAGATGAGAAGCACTTTTGGAGAGAATGAAATAGCTCTTGTGTGGGTTGACATATAGTCCTGACATATCCCTAAATAAATTGAGAGTTCTCATCAAAAGAGAGACTAAATGAACATTAGCTTTGCTTGGGAGAATAAGGTCATCTGCAAAACATAAACTAGTTAGAAAAAATTTCTTAATGAAATCTTAAGTTAGGGTATGTTGAAGTGTTATACTTCAGTAACTGAGTGAGAACCTCCATACAAATTCGAAATAGGTAAGGAGATAGAGGATCCCCTTGCCTAATATCTTTTTTGCCTTTAAACACCTCCGTGGGGCTCCTATTTATCAATATCCCATAGGAAACAGTAGAAATACATTCTTGAATCCACTTCATGAATCTTAGGGGAAAGTTCATGATCTCCGTAGTTTTTAGCAAAAAACCCCAATTCATAATGTCGAAAGCTTTATGTAAATCAATTTTTATAGTGCAATTCTGGGGACTTCTCCTGCGATTATACCCTTTTAAAAGCTCATGCACGATAAGGATATTATCCTCTATATCTTTGCTAGTCATAAATGGTCCTTGATTCCTACTAATGAGAAATTTTGGAACCTCCTTCAGCCTATTATCCAAAATCGTGGCAATGATCTTGTAGAGGAAATTTGTACACGAAATAGGTCTGTAATCACTCCAAATATCTGAGTTGGATTTTTTAAAGACCAGACAAAGAAACGACTTGTTTATTTCTTTTAGTAAAACCCCTTTTAGAAAGAACTCATGCACTGCGTCCTTGACTATCCCTTCCAAACTATTCTAAGTTTTATGATAGAAAAGGTCATTCAAGCCATCAGGTCCTAGAGCCTTAGAGCCATTCATGTTAAAGACAACCTTTTCAATTTCCTAATCTGTAACAGGTCTTATTAACTAAGAAACTTTATGATCAGGAATTTTAGTGGATACAAACTGTCTAATATCGTAAACCAACTCAGATGGGGGAGCTTATGAGCCTAGTAGATTTTTGTAGAAATTCATGGCTTCTTTAGCTATATCATCTTGTCCGAAAACATCCACACCAGCTTCAGTTTTAAGGGAGGTGATTCTGTTGACATTTTTTTTGAGTTAACATAGAATTGAAGAACTTAGTACATCTATCTCCATCTTTTATCCAATTAATTCTATCTCTTTGCTTTAATAAAGAACATTGATTATACACCACTTCCAAGTAATTCTTAAGAGCTTCCTTCTCTGCTATGGCTAGAGTGTAACATCCCACCCTCAATTGGAAGGGGTAAAATGGTAAAATTAGCATAGGATGTTCGATATAGGACTGTTCATG
>JAOQMR010000211.1:27653143-27664088 GCA_027563865.1 Erythroxylum pelleterianum | reverse complement strand
TATTCTGGTTCAACTATAATCTCATATATAATTTAATTAAAAATTATCTTTACCTAGTTAATACCTTTAATTTAAGAATTAATTTGAACTGTATATATCAAGAGTCTAGGTACAGTCTTTACTCTTAATAATTTGAGTAATTAAAATTTGAGATATACATTCCACAAGTTTCAACAAGTAAAGGCCCAAACAAAAGCCCGACACATATAATCAAAACCATTTCGTTTTGCGAAACACAATGTTACTTTTACATTTTTAATTAAAAATGTCATTTTGTGAAAAACATCATTGTTACATTTTTAATTAAAAATAATTCAGGTCTGGTCAACTTGGGCTCAAGCTCAAATGTCTCAAGCCCAATGTGGCTCAAGCTCGGGCTTGCTATCAAGTGGTCAGTCGGGCCAACAATGGTTAATTGGGCTTGTGTCTGCATCATTGTCATCCCTACCGACAATAATATTTTAGTAAGAGTTTCATTGATATTTAGAATTCGAAGAGATCTAAAAATACGTAACTTCTTTTTTTATGAAATAGAGGAAATCATAATCGCTATCATTTGGATGTGTACTGGGTAAATCTTCGGATTGACGCAATAGCCTGCAAATCACACCAATCGAATACTCTGCACTAGGCAAGCCCTATACGACAGGCTCGATCAAGAGAGCGTAAGTAGGAGGATTTGAGCACAGAACCTTTTAGCCTCATGCCCCCCCCCTAGAGGCTGCAAAAATACACAACATTATCTTTAATTAGTAAAAAAAATAGTTTTCAATTAACTCACACGAAAAAATAGTACAATAATATACAAACCATAAAATTTTTTAATATAAATGAGCCAATTATAAGTGTAGAATGAATTAATTTAATTAGGTTTCACATCGGATCGAATTAAGAGCGAGTTCAGGCTCTGAGTTAAACTTAATTAAATTTTTTTAATTTAAAATTTTAAAAAATTTATATCTTTTAACTTAATATTTTTAAGGTTCAAACCAAGTAAATTTGGGTCGAATAGCTCGAAATTAGCTGAAGTTTATTTTTATATATATAAATAAATTATAATCTGTCGTATAATTTAATCAACTCAAGTTAAATTGGTCAACTCAGGCTGGACTGTTTCGCTGTCATTCAAAGAATACACAAACAAAGCACTTAGATTGCTTACAAACAAAGCGTTCAGGTTCCTTAGCTAAGCACTCTTTAACTGTTAAAAATATGATCAAGCCTCGACCCTCTTCAACAACTGAGGAGAATTCACGAGGAAGTACCCTTCTGAATCAGCAAAACAGGTCTCTCAATTGGACACAGATTATCATAAGCCTACCTATATTCAAACGACAACCCCACCAAGGTTTCATCACTACCTCGTATTCTTCGAATGTACAACTGAAACACCCACAGGTTTTGTCTGTCTGTAAATACCTTCCAAAGACCTATATCTTCTCTTCCTTCTCCACCGGGTTATCAAAACCTCTTCAATCATTTTAGAAGTAATCTCTTCTTGACTGCCAAAGTTCTTGTTCTTGCTGTTCGTGTCCTTCTCTTTATCCTGTTCGTCGCTGAGCTGCATTAGCTGTTGAGCGGCGACCAACTCCGAATCTGATAAACCCTTCTGGGATTTATGTTGTTTCGTCATGAATGGTACGAACATGGATCGACAAGGTAAGGGTTACGAAGAAAGGTGAGAGCTTGTTGGTTCGCTTATCTGGGTTTGCGTGCTTTTATGAGTTTGGCGTGTATAGAGACTAGAGAGATTGAATTTGAAGCGTACGTATTATGTGAAACTACTGCGTTGGTGACATGAAGATGGCTCGAAGGTGTGTATCCAATTTTTTCCTTTTATTATTATTCTTTTTACTTCCATTTCTTGACTTTTTCAACTATCCAAAAACAAAAAGTTACTGAATTTTAGATAATTGGTCAAACAAGTCTTTCCTTATTGGAGTCAACCAGATTGATTCAAGTTCAATGCAAATTGTGTAGTCAATTTTAATGAAAATTATAATTCAAAATAAACTTCACACTCTAAAAAATTTAAGCAATATTTTAAAAATTGAATCGATATTACCGGTAAAAACTTTGAACCGGTTAATGTTTCTGTTTAATTTGGTTAATAAATTTTGTTGTTAAAATCCATAATTTCACTAATTGATTGATCAATTTTTGTAAACTAATCAGTTTTTGTAAACTAAAATAAACTGATAAATTTTCACTTAATAATCTCCTTTTTTAATTTGAAAATACATAAGAATAGTCTTCTTTAAATATTTTTAACTTTTTAATTTCATTTAATTTTTAACTAATTTTATGATAATTTAATACCGGTTAAATTTTTTAAACCTCAAACTCTTACCTTACTTTTTAACTTTTGATTCGGTTTTTAAAACATTGAATTTAAGCATTTCAAGTTTTCACTTACTTTAAACTTTTAATTTGTTGAATAATTTATTTAGAATATATATTTTATAAATTATTCGTACACTTAAAATTTTAATTAAATACGTTTCAATCGTTAAGTGAATAAATTAAAATATTTATTTTTTATTACAATGGAAGTGATTTCCAATTTTTCTAATATAAAAATAAATTGCGCAAAGGAGACCTCTCTAAGGAGAAAATTGGGTTTCTCTTACAATTTCTTATTTTGAGGACTCTTAGGTAATAGTTTTGTGATTCAAGGAAAGACTGGCATTCTAGGAGAGTTCAAAGAATGACACCAAGAATGTTTAAGACTTCAGACTCTGACTCATTTTTCATAAAGATTGAATATGCTTTTGTTTCTCTTAACAAGCATTCCAATGTTAGGAACTTTTGTGTAAAACTTTAGCTGATTTTTTTAAATAATAATTATAATAAAAATAAAAATTATTCTCACCCAACTTCCATCTCTATATCAGCCGATAATGATATTTTCCGGCCAACTACATACCGACCGGTATCGACCAATTTATATAGTTTGGGCCTATCCCAATAGAAACTGGCACACCAACCCTTGTTTCTGAACAGGATCAGTTTGACTGCGTATGGGATGATCATGCAACTTGGGAGCTTTCAGAGCAAAATCATAGAATTCAGGAATTGCGATAGGGATTCCTGGTCAACCAAAGATCTGAATGAAGCGAAAATTGAGAGAAATGGCATGAAACATAAAGGAAAGCATCAGATTAAACAGGAAATTATTTCTAGAATTGCATAATTATCTTCAAATTAGGTACATGGATCGAAGACCGTGTCCAGACACAAACAATGAAACAAGAGTAGTGAACAAAGAGGTGGTCTGAGACACTTATATTCATTCCCTACATTATGGAGGGAACAATTTATGATAGTAAAGCTCTTTCTTAGAAATACAGACTCACATAATGTGAAGACAAAACCCCTAAAAACCAACAGGAAATTTAATTAAAGAATTAATGAAAAACCCCTGTAAAACCAAAAAATAAAAATAAAATAAAAACCCATGTATCATTCTCCTCCAACCCATAGTATCTACATCTCCAAACTACAGCTTTTTCTTCCCCATCAAAAATTCACCTGGCCTGGCCATGAACCATATCACATTCATTAATGTTACATTCACATATACTGAAGAACACTCAGCTGCAACTCCATTGCAACTGAAACACCATTTTATGACTTTATTCACCTAGTCTTTAGTCACAGTTTAATCCACACACTTCCAAGACCGGTCCGTCTCTCGAAACAAATGGGTTTATTCTAACCCACAGAAGTGTTAAGATTGAAGCCAGCAGGATGGACCAGACCAATATGATGGTTGGCATTCTATCTTGTTTCCCAAGAAGACCCTTGAGGAATGGATATAGGTGCATAATGACCCAGAATGCGAAGAATAGCCTACCGAATAGAGGACCCCATGAATCGTAACCATTGTTGATCGCATCTGAGACGCCAACTACGACTCCCACTATGTTTATGATCAACAAAGTCATGGGTGGGATTAACAGTGAAGTCCACTTGAATATGTAAAGCTCTGAGAACTCCCCGTCGTCTGCTGCTTTTGATGTCACAGTGAAGTTTGTGTTAACACCAGCCAAAACCTTGAGTAAACCCTGGAATAGAGCGAATAGATGTGATGACACGCCTCCAATCACCCAAAACTGCTCATTTCTCCACCAGTCATCTATACCAACACCACCCCACTGCATTTCAAGGATACCGGTTGCAGCTATGGAAATGAAGAGCGCCATGAACAGAATACTCGCGTAGTTGCTAATCTGTACAATGTCAAGTTCAAGTGTTCTCAGATGCAGAAATGAGATTCATAGCTAATTCAGTACTTCAAATTAAATCAAGGACTGAACAACCCGGCTCATTTATATAAACTTACATTATTGAACTAAAAAACCTCCAGATGATCAATAGTAAGCTATAATAAATGGCATCAATATAAAAGTCACATAAACAGTACTTGAATCCCTTCTACCGACAATCAATTTTCACATCTATTAAGAATGAAATAAACAAAAGCTCTAAAGCAGTACAATATTTAAAAGTTGAGGTAGAAATAATCATATGATTGAGAGTTACCTCAGGAACAATGAATTTTCCAGTCAGAAGGCAAATTGCAGGAAGGGTGCAGTAAACAAGCAAGGGAATGGATGTCCAAGGATACACGACCGAGTTTATATAGGAAAATCGTTCCAACCATTTCAATCCCCCACCATAGCCATACCAAATAGGGCAATGTCTGCTCAAGAAAATCTCAACAGAACCAAGGGCCCAACGAAGAACCTGATGTAGACGATCTGAGAGGTTTATAGGAGCTGAACCCTTGAATGCAGGCCTCTTAGGTATGCAGTATACAGATCGCCATCCATGAGAATGCATCTTGAATCCAGTCAGAATATCCTCCGTCACGGATCCATATATCCAGCCAACCTGATTTGATTTTAGAATTTAGAATATGAAAAGGAACATTTTATACCATAAGCAAAACTCAGCCAATTACTTTCTCTAAAATTTTGTTTCTCTTTTTAACTTACTTCCTTTCCCCATTCAGTCTTATCTTCATAACCACAGCTTATAACTTGGATAGCTTCTCTAAGAAGTGATGCAGGGCTAGCATCATGAGGAACGCCGCCATTCTCCAAAAGAGAAGAGGCCACGAACACTGGAGACTGCCCAAACTTTTTCTCCAATTTTTCTAGGGAGGTTTCAGATGACTTCACATTAGTTGACCCTGCAATTGCAATCACAAAAAATTTGTTTCTAGCTTTTCAAGATCTGGAATGAGAAAGCAATACAAAACTCAAAGAGCAGGAAGTTAAACCCATACCTTCAATTCCCTCCTCAATATTTTCTAGAGCATGTATCTGTTTTGATGTTTCCCTATTCTTTGACTTTTTCTTGTCCTTTCTGTCCTTATTTGCCCTTGACCTTTTGTTCTTCCGAGATCCACAGCAAAGGCAGCACCATTTAGGCCAACAGTTGCAGGTCTTGCCTGGAGGTTTCTTTGTGACAGGTGCATCATAGCCATAAAGTGCTTGCCTTCGGAAAACACAACCAGTTCCAACATAAATTGGTCCTTGCAATCCATCTAATCCTTTCATGTTGATCTGTTACAACGTGTGATTGTTAGCTTTCTTTATGGAATGGGAAAAGGAGAATAAAATAAAATGAAATAAAACAAAAGAAGTCAAATCTACATACATCGAAAAATACAACATTCCTATTTGAATATCTATCGTGACGATCAATGCCATCAAATCTCTGAGGAAACTGCACATAGCAAATTTTCTTTCCTGATTGTGGATCCATCATGAAACACATAGCTTCTCTAAGTGCTTTGCAATTGTTGATGTAATGATCACAATCAACATTCAGAAGATAAGGAGCATTTGATAGAACTGCAGAGACTCGAACCTACAAAAACCAAAAATGGTGAGAAAGCTATTCAAGCATAGGCCATTTTCCAGTTATTGGAAAGATATTAAGCATGGCTAGAAAGTAATTCAGCAGTAATGTAAGACTTTAATCCATACCAAAGCATTCATTGCACCAGCCTTTTTATGATGTTCAAATCCCGGTCTCTTTTCACGAGAAACATAAATCAGACGAGGTAACTCATTTCCTTCTACATCACGAACACCACTATGACCAAGAAAGACCTGCAAAGCAAGATTTCTATCATTTTTCCATCAAACGGAAACACCCAACAATTTATCAGAAAGAACAGTCAACTTGCTAACAAAAGTAGACTAAGTAGCTTAATCTCATAATTACGGCTTTCAGTTATTATCAGACTGGCAAACTGATTCAGGAAACCAATAAATACACAAGTGTTAAAATTATACTGGAAGTTAAAGAGAGTATCAGGTACCCAATGTCATTAGCATTCATTCATAAGGCACTTCTCATCGAAGGCTGATACAACTTTCACTTCTAAAATTGTATTAGAATGATAACAGTTGATAGATGAATGTACAATGAAACACCATCTCACCTGAATCATGCCAGGATGATCGCGTACACTGTTCCCAGGCCATGGAGTTCCATCTTGCATTGTCCAGCCATCTTCTGGGACCTTTTGTGCAGTAGCAACCAATCCATTTATTTTGACTTTAAATTCTTCATAATCTCTCTGGGGTCAACATCATATTGTAAGGAAAGAGCACTTTTGCAGGATGATAAAAAATTATTTTAAGTGAATCTCAACAGATTAGATAGTCTCGAAAGAATATCCACTTGCAGCAGATTTGAGCCAGATAGAATCTAAAATCAATCATGACAACAGGAAATAACAAACCTTCATAGCCCGCCTTTCCCTGACAAAAGCAGGATGTACTTTATTCTTTAAGTAGTCCATCTTCTGACAAAAATACCACTCAGGGGCCCGTGGCTCAATATTAAACTTTTTACAGAAAGGGACCCATTTCCGAGCAAATTCAGACGTCTCAGAGAGTGCTTCAAATGTAAGCATGGCAGCACCATCGTCCGAAACATAGCACGCTACTTTGTCCACAGGATAATCAACCGCAAGAATTGACAGAACAGTATTTGCAGTGATTAGCGGAGGTTCTTTCATGGGGTCAACTGTACTTACAAAAATGTCCACACTGGCTAATTCAGAAGGTTTTCCTTCTTTTTCATACCTGAACATAAAGGAAGAGTTATAAGACATCATAAACCTAATCATGAAAATAGAAACAAGAAAATTAAAGTGTGATGGAAAAGAACCAATAGAGACAGAAACATGCTTCCTTTGACATTGCAAACAGGAACATACCTCAACGATAACCGATCAAGGTAAGTCTCTCGTTCTATGGGATACCACTTCGGAAACTGATCAAGAAGCCATGATATCGCAAACCATATTTCACAAATCACTGATGTCAGCCACAAGCCATATGCATTGTTAACAGGGTGGAGAATTCTATAGTGAAAGAACAAGCCAAGAATGACAAGACGAAGAATGATTAACATTCTGTACGGATTAATCTTGCTTGAAGGAATGGGTAATTTTCTTGAAAGTGGTTGCCTGCCTTCATCCATCCTAAGAAAACACATCAAAAAAGCCTGTAAGTAGCTAACAACTCAAGCACATAAAATAGATTTGACTGTTTGTATAATTGACATATTCCAAGTTCTGTCAGGGTTTCAAACAGCAAATAAAAATCCAAGGTGTCAATGAAAACGAGCTATGTTTTGTTATAAAGTACTCTCATCTCAGGAAGGTCGAATAAAGTTCAAATGAATTTATTAGGGGTTCGTAGAGCAAAAAACAATGCACTTCAATTTATACTAAATGCTTTGAAACCAACCTCAGATTCACTCAGGCCAAGAGAGATGCCCAACAAGATGTCAAACAATACATCTAACAACTAACAGGAATGCATATACATGCTCGAAAAAAAACCACCTCTCTTAAAGCATCAAGCATCAATGGTACTCTAGACAAGAATGCCCAAGTCTCTTTCATATTGAAGTTGTTTTATTACACAGAACACAGAAATCAAGGCAAATACGTAAAATGACAGGAACTACAAGAGACATAATGGACAAGGAAACTTCTAAGAGTAATAAAGTGGAAATGAATTCAACAATCACTTACATAGGCATATCAGGATCATCCAGCTCATCCCCATCAAACTTGCCACCGTCATTTCCCCCGTCATGCTTAACCACCTGAAGTTTGTCATTTTGTCTCTTCTTCCAATCTTCCATTCGATCCTTCCACGCCACACTTCCGTACCCATATACTGCTATGTCTTTCTTAGGAACCATAGGTCTGGGTTGCACTACAATAATCAGAGCAACGAACCCATCATTAAAAGAGACTAAGAGAATGACTTGGAAAGCACAACTATTGCACATATAATCAACAAATGGCTTACATGGTACAGATGGATCAGAATAAGGCATCGGATGAACTCTGTTTCCATGACCCATTAGGGGAGGAACAATGAGAGCATGTCGGTCAGAAGAAATCTCGACATCCTAACACAAAAGCAGAAGACCATATTTAATGTACTTGTACCACTTACACAAATATTTCACTCATCCACCAATCTGTATTAAATTGCAAATACCTCCTCTCCATAAGTTAGAAGTGGAATTTTGGAGCTAGGAGGGGAAGATTCAAGTTCCGAGTTCACTGGAATTCCACCAGTGTTAAGACGTGCAGAAAGTATAGCTTCTGCAACTTGCTCTGGTCCCATGCCGTCTAGCCCATAATCAAACTCATGTTCCAAATCATCAATGTCATCTTCTTCCTCATCCCCTTCAACCCTAGGACTGCCTGCAATTTACATCAACAATAAGTGGCATTCGAAAGGGCTCAATGTCCGATAAAAAACAAGCACATATAGGAGAGTGCAAAATCACCCAACCTTTGAGGCGCTTATATCTGGTTTTGCACTGTGGACAAGCTTGATTCCCTTCTCTTCTCTCATATTCATAGCATGGCCTGCACACAGGGAAAGCACATTCGTTGCAGGCAACAAAAAGCTCTCCATCCACTGTAATCTCAATCTCATCCCCACATATCTGACAAACTTGGCCACTTAACTCTTTAACTGACTTGATCTGTATAGAGCCAAAATACCACAAAATGATTGTTGTTAGCATCGTAATGGCAAAAAAATTAAAAGAAAAAAGCCAGAAAAAGAAAAACAATATTGTATTTCCAGAAAGTTCTGATGCTTATTCTGCAAAGGAAATGGATAAACAAATACCAAACTCAAGTTCGCGCACATCAACTTCTTGCAGTCAGAGATTTCCCTCTATTCTATGAGTACACCATTTTCATGACACAAGGCTACAATTCTTATAGAGTGAAAAATCTAAAGTAAATTCTCTACCACATATCACCACGAATATGTTCCAAGGACACATTTTGAAGACGTACACTAACTGAACAGACTGTTAAAGTCGCTGAATACGCTGGTTGTTTATGCTCATGCGCAAGCAAAACTTAGTATTACAATGCACTTCAGATCAATACACTGTCTACAGATCTAGAAAAGCAAGGACAAGGCAGATGTCTCGGATATTAGCTCATAGAATGTCCACTTCATCCAATATACAGCTATTGTTTTGCAGAAAATCCAAAAACATGCTACCAATTTTCAAAAATACAGGAGATTTCTTCAGAAATTGCACTAAACTTTTAGGTTTGAATGAGAATCTCTTGATTTCCTCAATCACAGCAAACAACTACGAATGAGGAATCAGAAGACCTCAAATCTTGATGGATTATGCCTGACACCGAATAACGAACACTAGAAAGCAAGAACTTTTCATGGTGAGTTGAATCCAACACAAGGTAATCTCATGCAAGTAATTCTCCAGAAAAGGGAACATTTTTACAAGATAAGCACACCAAAGAACGTTTACTATCAAAAAAGCAGAGACCAGAAACCAACAAATCACAAGGTCCATAAAAACATCAAACTGCAAAAAGAAAACTAAACCACAGCAACTAAATAGTGGCATTTCCCAGATCTCAAAACAGCAAAACGAGCAAGAGGTTTCCCCGGAAAATCCAAAGAAAAGAGACTGAAAATACACAGAGTTTAAGCGCATCTTACTCTCGCATTCTCATCAGCATTAATGAGCACAAACTCATTCCTGTTATGAGACCCAGCAATAAGCCGACCACCGGTATTCATGACTAGCTCGGAAACCAAACCCACCTCTCCAAATCCAGAGAAACAAGACTCAGAACCGAGTCCTCAAACGGGTCAACTCGCTCAGAACAGACCAATTACGCATTCCACAACCCCAAAACCCACTCAAAAACACAGTCTTTCACATAAACAAAACCAAACTCAAAACAACACACACCCAAAACAGACGTATTAGCTATCTGGAAAGCTGTATCTTTCAACAAACCAAAGCAAACCCTCTTCACTCCTCACAAATCCCTTCTCTCCACAAGTCCCCAAGAAGTGAAGATGAGCGACATTGATGATTGACCACCCCTTTTTAGAGAGAGAAAGTAGCAATGTGGTTGGGAGGCGTAAGAGAGAAGAAGACAGACAGATCAGAAGATGCAAGAGACAGCGTCTACGTTAGTAAATGTAACATGTAATAAAAAAACAAAAAAAAGCGGTTAATGAAAAATGGCGGGCCCCAGAATGTGATGGTGGCCCTCTGGTCTGGTCTGGTCTGTGCCTGCCACCACCTTAGAGATAGAGAGAGAAGCTGTGTACTAACAAGCACTATTTTGGTTTATTAAATTTTAGGGTTTATAGTTGTAGAGAATTTCAATTTTTACTGAAATTTTGAGTGAGATTTATTGGAGTAGGTAGGTCGGTGTGTAAAAGTTGGGTTTTGATTCATTTTTTGTGGTTCCTGTTTAGTTTTTTCTGTTAAATGCCATAAAGTGTTGAGATAAATTTAAGTCTTTTTTTATACATTTAGCTATTAGTCCTTTCCTTTTATCTTTTTTACATCTTGGCCCTTTTTTTACTCTCACATATTATTA
>JAOQMR010000211.1:27528858-27558836 GCA_027563865.1 Erythroxylum pelleterianum | reverse complement strand
TTTTTGAATCACGGGCCCTTTAGATTCCTCAGTAACTAATTGTTCTTCAGCAGGTTTCTCAGTCACTAATGGTTCTTTAATGGGCTTTTCATTCACTGATGACTCTTTAACTGGGTTCTGAACTTCTGAGAATTGTTCTCGAGTCACTGGTTCTGCGACTTCTTTTGGTTCTTGTTTCACTTTCTCTGCTCCTGTCTCCTCCCCTTTCTGCAATAAAATACATTAAACCGTAAGAACAGCTCAAACAAACATTCAATGAAATCTTTTTATATGGCAGAACCTGCACTTATCCAATCGATGCATGTTGGATAATCCAATAACTAGTAAATCACGTACTTTCGATAAATTACTTGACGAGCAAATTATTACTCAAATTAAAGTAACAAACCTTAATCAATTGGTACCTTAAGAGGCAATTTCTTCCTTTTAACAACAAAAAACAAACAAACAAATAAAACCAGCAAACCAAGCATTGACAGAAGATCCAAACAATCCAGTTTTGCAACAAAAGTAAAAAAAAATGATAATAGACACCAGAAAAAGTACCCGATCATATAGTTCCAAAGATACCTTGTACAAACTGAACAGTACAGAGACTCTAAAAGCCACTTAAATACTATATCCACCATCGTAATAATTGCAACAGAAAACAAGAGTTTCACGTGCATCTAAAAAGAAAAAGCTAGCAACAGGGAATCTGATGGTAAAATCAGAACTTTGACGAGACCACAATGGACACAAACTTTCTGACCTCATCACACACCTAAACTGTATATACAGTTGTACTGAATATATTATAAAAAGGTAATAGATTAACCCTAATATTATCTGGATTCTATCCTGATTGCATCCTGAGAAAATGCCCCCTTTTTTACATTTGCAGACTGCCCAATCTGAAACTTCTTTTTCTTTTTGATGGATAGGTCATTGAATTGGAGATAAGTTCTTCATTCTTTTCTATGGTTATCACCTTTACCTTTTATTTTACTTTTGATGAATAATAACTTCTTTTATCAAAAAATCCACTTTCACTATTCGTAATGACTAAATTCCAAAGCGCCAAGTAAAGACATAAAGTTGAGGTAGTCGCAGAAATTTAAGCTAAGTATGAACACAGGAACCAAAATGAAAAGCACAAATTGGACCACATAAGAATCATGACATGAAACTAAATAACGACAATTCGCAAACAGCTAATAGTCCTATCAGGCAATAATACTTCACCTTCCACACGGTTCAAGTCCCTTTCCTTGGAAAAGGAAAGAAAACTATCAATACAAGCCAACAAAAACAGTGATCAGACATGTATCATAGAAAAACTAAGTTATAAAAAGTCATATAATTATGTTTAGATGTCAACAATTCTAGAACATGGGGTCTTGCTCTTACCTACTGCTAAACATGATTACATATTCTACTAATATGTATTGATAAGATTACAAGTTTTGAAAACGAATCAACATAATCAAAAGCGTTTTCTTTTTTCAGTTTTACAGGAATCTTTACCTCTTTGAACAAGTTCCCTAAAGATCGTCTCTTACTACTGTCATCATCATCAGCTTCAACAATATCTTTGACCTTGTCATCTCCTTCATCACCAACCTCCCTCTCAACAACTTTCTTCTCCTCTTCAATAACAGAAGCCACTTCCTCCTTCTTCACAACCTCTGCCGCCGCCGCTGCCGCAGTCTCCTCCTTGGCCGTCTCCGGAGCAGGCACAGGAGCCGTATTCTCCTTATCCTTGGCCACTTTTGGCTTCGTAGCGCAAGCCCCCATGTCTATCAAACTTGGTAATTCTCCTGGAACCTCTCAACACCAACTTCTAACTATGCTGTGGATCGAAAAGCTTTGATCTTTTGTGTTCCTTGGCTTCCTCGTACAAGTAGGATGATAAAACAGACAAGAAAAAGAACGAAGGGTAGGTAGGTTGTTTTGTTCCGACAATTGTTCTGTGGTTGAGGAGATAAATATATATACCTGCGGCTGTATGTATAACTATATATATACAAACACACAAGAATGAGAAAGGGAGATTTATAATAGTTCTCACAAAGAGCCGTACAGTGATGAATGATGATATGAGAATTTAGAAAGCTTGTGTTGCTCTTATTATATATAGTATTAATGGTGATACTATGGAATTATGGTCACAGATGTTACAGGCTGTAAGTATAGATTAGAGAGAGAAAGGGAAGGTTTTAATGGAGGTCTGAGAATAGGGAAGGTTCAAAGTTTGATATTGGTGGTGGAGGAGAAGTACGGAAAATGGATCTTTTTCTATTTTATTATTTTTTTTAAACTTTGCTCCTTTTTTTTACTTATTTTATGAGTGGTTTTGTTTGATTACAACAAGGCAATTGGGATAACTGAGTTGGCGTTCAATTACATTTCCAGGTTGGTCTATTTCTAAAAAAATATTTTTCCTTGTAAAACAAACACTTTCTTATTGAATTTTACAGAAAATAAATATCTTAGTTTTGTCATAAAAAATTATTTTGAAACTAGTTAATTTATTTTTGGTTTCCATACTTTGTATTTAATTAAAAATACTTAATAGAATTTTTCGCATACTCAAAATAAATTTTATTGTGAAAAGGGGAAATTATTATTGAATTTATAATCAAATAAAATGTCATTAATGTTGAATTAAGTTTCCATCACTAGATGATCTACACAAATTTTGGTTACAAAATATATATGAAGTAATTGTATTAATTATGAATAATATCTCTATTTTATCAAATAATAAATAGATAAAATATTCATGGTCCAAAAATTTATATTCTTTTCTCAACAATTTGTATTGCAATGATTTTTTTTGGTTCACAATTCAAAAGCTTATCTAAAATTAGTTTATCCAATAGAATACAATTTACATAAGGTTACATTTCTTAGGATAGATAGAAACCAATATGGAATTTATAAATTATACCAAACCAATGTAGATTTTTAAGTTCATTATTAGATTCTAATTTTTAAGCCACTAATGAATTCGTTGTCTATTATTATGAACGTTTTAAAAATTGGATCGGAAGTTAAACCAGTAAAATAAGAACTTTAGGGTTTAAAAGGTTCAATTGGTATCAGATCTTCATAAATTTGACTAAAGAATGAATAAAATTAAAGAATTTGAAATATTATTGAAAGATATTATTCTTATTTTTCAAATAAGTAAAATAGAGATTGTTAAATAAAAATAATTGATTTATTTTGATTTATAATAACTTATTAATTTACAAAAAAAGATCTATTAATTAATAAACTATTCATTTTTAACAACAAGAATTATTAAATTAAATCAAACCAAAAATTGAAATTTTAGGATCAAACTGGTTAGATTTTTAATCATTCATTGTTATAAATGTTATGAGATTATCCATAAAAGTTGATTAGAACTGAAGGGTAAGAGTCTAATTGGTCGATGAGATTCATACAATGTTTCGTGATAAAGTTGAAATTTGGCCAACAAACTTAGTTTATTTCAATGTAGCCACTTGTGTAAAACAAGAACTTAGATTTTTGGCTCGTATGATTTCTATGTTACCAACTTTTGTTGTTTATGAAAAGATGAAGGCAATTGATATTTTCGACCAAGCCGGCATTTTAAAAGACAAATAAATTGAATTCAAGCATTTAGTTGTTTTCCTCAAATGTTCCATTTCGAGAATCACCTTCAAATGGAAGACTTCCTTGGGACTAACTTCTTCCAAATAAAGCATGATTATTATTAATTCTTAAAACTAGGATATTATTGATATAATAATCTAATATATTTTTAAAATTTGATTCAAACTATTAATTTAAAATAATGATAATAAATTATTAATTTAATTTATATTTAATTGATTCCATTTAAATGTAAGTGTTGAAATGAGTTTTTAAGTTACTAATATTTGATTTATTCATATATAATACTTATATTACGTATGTTCAGTTATTACTTTTTAACATAAGTTTAACAGAAATGATTTTTTAAAAAATTAAAAATAAAATATTTTTTATAGTTTGAAAATTTAAAGGATTTTTTTAATGAAAATTTATGTGTCAGTACCATTTTAATTGGTAAATATAAAACCATGATATTTCCTTCTAAAGATGGAGCCGGCAAGATACATACGACAAAAAGCTAAGACCTATCAGATACCAGTTGATACAAATGTTACCTTTGGGACTTGAACTTTTACTAAAGTCTATTGCCAACATTCTTTATACGGCAGTCTCACTTAGATCCGTTTAAGCAAGACTCAGCCCTCAACGAATCCTCAAAGTTTTTTACCTCACTCACACTCAAAGAAACAATGCTAAGAAAGCAACAAGAACAAAGGCATCAAGGAAACACAGAGATACGGTCAAAACCAATTTTATATACTTTCCCTCAAAATAATACAAAAAATACTCTCTCTGATACAAAGTTAACCAATTTATTTATTTATTTTTTAAACTGCCTTAATTGAAATGGATGTTAGACTGGTAAGATAAAAAGTTTAAGGTTTAAAAGGTTTATCTAGTATTAAATCGTTATAAAATCGGTTAAAGACCAAATAAAATTAAAGAATTTGAAATATGATTAAAAGAGATTGCCTTTGCTTATTAAAAAATTTGAAGTTTAATTGAAAATGAGCTTGTTAAATGAAAATTAATTAATTTATGTTGGTTTATAAAAACTTAAAAAAATTAACTGATTAATGAACAAATTGATCAGTTTTTAACAACAAGAGTTATTAAAGTGAATCAAATTAAAAAAATTAAAAAATGAACCGAAAAGTTGGATGATTTAAGATATTTTAACTGTTGAACTAACCGAACCGGTTAGATTTTTTATTCATTGCTTAAACCTATGGATTGACGATACCATACAGAATAAAAAGTTACATGAAAAAAACAAAGGATTGGATTTTTATTAAGTTACATTATTAATAAGCGTCCTTGATCTGCACAAACAAAAATATAGTATATACATTTCATATGGAGAACTAGAAATATTAGAAAATTTAAAAAAGCCAGAATTTAAGGAAAGCTGTCACTAGACCGAGACTTAAATAAGCAAGCATATCATATATGGTGCGTGCATAAGCTTATTAAGATTACAGAATCATGTATGTATATAGTTAAATGTATGTATCTGTACAGGCAAGTTGTGGTGTGCATATAATTACATCGTGGTAGCCATTATTGCAAACGGATTAATAATTTTCTAACTTCCTTAATCTCGTAATTTTTTGTACGAGTTTATGATGAGTGTATGGAATGCAGAAAAAAAAAGGAAATTAACAGATCGTTTTTAATTTATAGTTCAGGTAAAAGGGTATTTGAACCGAAATTAGACTTAAATTTAATTTATGTAAATATAATTTTGGACAAATTTTAAATTTAAAAAAAATCAAAACTTAGATAAACAAGTAAATTTCTTTGCAATAATTAATTTTGTTTAAACAAATCAAGTAAAAGTTGGAGAAGAATTAAATTAATAAGGGCAATAAAAAAAGAAATTTATAATAATGTATAACCATTCTATAATGATGACTTCATATGAACTTTAAGCTAAGCTTGCCCCACCACCATGTTTATCTACTTTTGCTTTCTTTGGATGCATTAAGGTCTCCATCAACACCAACAATCACTTATCAACTAAGGAATTAAAAAAACTAAATGTGAACTTTATATAGAGGAAAAGATAAAATAGTTTAGTTATTGTAAAGAATATTGTTAAATATTAAAATTTGAGGAAAAAAATTAATTTATGAATATGGAAAATTTTATTGCGCAGAAAATAAGTTAAAATATAAGAGTTATATAATTTAAAATGAATTAATAAAAATAGTTAGTAAAAATAAGGAATAAAAAATGATAAATCACCATGAGTCACGGGTGTAACTTAACCTTCCAACTATTTTTAAGTATACCGTGCATGTTATTATCAATTAATAATAATTACTAATTAATTATTATTTATTTGTTAATTATGTTATTGTTGCTTATAAAATATTATTAATTATTAACATGCATTATTAATTGTTTATTATTATTATTATATCACTAAGTATTATATACTAATATTAAGTATATATATTAGTCAGAATCGTGCATTATTAATTGTTAATTATTATTAAGTATTATATACTAATATTAAGTATATAATAGCTCTTCATGGTTTTATTTTATTGTGCAGAAAATAAGTTAAAATATAAGAATTAGAATATTTAAAATAAATTAATAAAAATAGTTAGTAAAAATAAGGACTAAAAAATCAAATTAAAAAAAGTCACTGTGAGTCACAAGTCACACTCGTGACTGAAACTCAAATATTTAAAACAATTAATAAAATAGTTGGTAAAAAAATAAGGAATAAAAAATCAGATAAAAATGTCACCATGAGACACAAGTCAAACAAGGGACTAAAACTTGAATATTTAAAATAATTAATAAAATAGTTGGTAAAAATAAGGAATAAAAAATCCCATCACTAAAATTCAAATCCCTAATCGTTCACTATTTCTAATTTAGCTGCACAACCAAGTATCACGCCCGTTCACTGCAGTTTCTTCTTCTTCGACCTGAAATTTCTTCTCTAGTGATTCTTGTGACTACCTCTCGTTTGCCATCGACTTCTTTGGTCGCCTCAGCTTCCCCAACATCTACTCCAACACGTTGTTTACCATTAGATATCGGTGGGATACCTGTTAACTTCCATACAAACTATAAATTTTGTCATTTTTCAGTTTCTTTCTCGCATTTGTAGAGGGACAAACTTCATTGTTGTTGTGATGATAGTATAACACCATGAATTAGACAAGGTATCATCTGGGATTAATGAGAAGTGATTCAATTTTTTTAAATTAACTTCTTCATTTTAATCCTTTGCTTTATAATTATTTATTAAACAGTTGATTGATAAGAAACATTTGAGGTGTTTGAGACGTTATATCATAGAAAAACAAATTTATGTTTTAACGACTCACACGTAT
Organism: Erythroxylum pelleterianum; assembly: GCA_027563865.1. Classification (NCBI taxonomy): domain Eukaryota; kingdom Viridiplantae; phylum Streptophyta; class Magnoliopsida; order Malpighiales; family Erythroxylaceae; genus Erythroxylum; species Erythroxylum pelleterianum. The sequence goes on along the minus strand of JAOQMR010000211.1, from coordinate 27,551,871 downwards.
ATTTATACCATGACCTTGATTGCTACTCAGGTTATGCCTTGTGTGAGATTGTCAGCATCTTCACTCATCTTCTCAACCGAATGATATGCCTATTTTAGGTAATCTTTGTCTTCAATTTGACAGTCGTGAGACCCAGCTAAGGTATGCAACTTTAAAAGATCGTTTGATTATGCTGAACAAATTTATTAATCAATAGCAGCCCGAATGAATGAATTGTTGCATAACATAAGATAAGATAGATTTGTTGAATTTAGAAAAAAATTCATACGTTAAATTAACTCTAGAATTTTTGACTACTTTACAGTTGATATTTAACGAAGATGGAATTATGAATAATATAACATTTAGATTGAAGAATATGTCGCATATTATTACTTTAGATGTACTGAATAGTATACTTGGATTTTCACATATTGATTTATGCAACTACCATGATGATTTGAGGCCTATAGAATTTTGGAATGAAATTACTAATGTAAGAAACATTTTTTCTCCCAGTAGATCTAAATCGTCTGCTTTAGTGGACCTTTGCCTTCGCTATCTTCATAGGTTTTTAACATCTACGTTATTCGGTAAAGGAGATAAGCAACGTGCAGTCTCTAAAGTAGAATTGTTTATGTTGTGGTATATGGTGCATGCTAAACACTTTAATGCTGGTATGTGGTTAAGTATGCATTTAATGCATGTGGCTAAAGCTAGAGCCGGCAAAATAGTAGTTGGAGCATTTGTCACCCAAATTACAGAGGATCTTGGTTTACTAAATGAGAGAACAGTTCTGTAGTTAGTTTCAGGGAACTTTAGTCTAGATTTGCAGTCGTTGGTTTGTATGAAAATTGTTAGTGTAAGGCCCCAAAATATACCCTATTTGAAATAATACATGTTTATGAAAGTACACGTGTGATGGGAGTTAGAATTTTGCTATGATTAGGATATGAAAGACTTATGACTTGAATTTTTTATCAAGTAAATTATAGTGAGTAGATTGGAATTAATTAATACCCTTGAGAATTAAGGCACTTAAATGTATATTTGGATTAGGAAAAGTATTAAGTGCCAAGTGAAGTTGGTACATGAAAATTAGTATAACTATACCTATACTTTAAATGACATTTGGCACCATTAGATGATTGATATATGGACGGGTTTTATAGGTGACTAGTGGCAGCATTTTAATTAGGCAAATGACATTACATGCATTAAGACATGTGGCTTGATAAATTAAGGACACCTAGTAAAGCAAAAGCTGAAGCTCTCCAGCTCATTTCAGCAGCCTACTCTCTCACTTTGGCTTCTTTCAAACGAAATTTCGTTCTCCTACTCCCCCCTCTCAACTTCTGGGCCTTTGTTGAAGCTTGGATCATCATCTTTGTAAGTTATTTCATTAATAAATAGGTCTTGTGATTCTATGATTGATGCTGGAAACTAGTTCGAATGAGTAGTTCTACTAGACAGGTTTCGGTATTTTAGCCATATCTTTCTCTGTAGGTATCCAAATTGGATGAATTTAAATTCATATTAAACTGAAAACTTATATCTACAACTTTCATGAATGGTCGAATTTGATTTCTGTCATTAATTGTGTCAAAAGTTGGCTTGAAATTGAGTATCTGGAATCTGTCATTGTTTATGAATAGTTTGTAGTCATTTAGGGATAATTTTCAAAATTCTAAACCACATTGCATAACATTGGTGTCAATAGAAACATAAATGAACAAATGTGTAGAAGAAAGTTTGGCCTAAATCTTTCATTTTCATTGTCAAAATGACCATGTAACATTGACCCGAAAGTCTGTTTTGTGGAAAAGCTGGAAGAAATAAAGCATTTTCACTGAACTTGCATTGGTATTTCGATATAACTTGCACTGTGGATTTTCAAATGAGTTAGTTCTTAATTCAGATTAAACTAGAGACATATTTTTACAACTTTCTTGAAAAAGTTGAATTGTAATTCTGTCTCTAAGATTTTTAAAATTTGGCATCAAATTGAGTCTTGGCTTAAGTTGTAGCACTACCAGGGACAGAAATCATATCCTCTGATTTTTTAATAAACTGTATTGATTTAAGCCGAATTAGACTGAGGTGTCTTCACCCAAGTTGAAGCTTATTATCTTAGTTTTAAATTGGTATAAAGTTTGTAATTTTTGGTTTCTGTAATTGAGAGTTATGAGGTGTACAACTTGGAGGCATGATCATGCATTAGTCAAAATGTCAAATGTACACAGTCTGTGGTATTTTGAACATAACTCATTGAATACTAAACCAAATTGGATGAACTTGGTATCATCGGAAACCTAAGACAAAAAGGGAAAACTTTCTGGAAGGAAGTATTACCTAATTACCTCACTTCCTGATGAGAATAATTGAGTAAAGTGGACCTAAGGTGGATTGTGAAATAAATCTGGATTAAGGGATTGTGTATGATTTCACATGATCGATAATGTGATAAGAAACATGCATCACACATGTTCATAATTGAATTCATAATTGTGTGCAATAGTAATATATGTTTGTATTGAATATTTTAGAGGAACCCTTAGAGCGATTTATTCCAGATATTGCCAGGACTTCAAGGCAATAAACAAACAGGGAGCTTTTGTAAGTAATTTAGACGGTAACTTTTGTGAGTAACCTAAGATGGTCTCACCTTGATTTGTTTTGTTTATTACTGAATTGAATTTGATATTGATGAATGTGTACTGATTTGTGTACTGATTTCGGACATGAAGTCCGAGGTATTGATTGATGAATGTGATATTAAAGTGCTACTTACCTTACTTTATTCTGCTTGTTGAATTTGATTTATGCTGATTGTGTTCTGAATTCCAGACAACGATTGTCTGAGGCGTTCGATGCATGTATATATCATTGGGAGTGCTACTTATATGTGAATATGATTGACTACTTGCTTTGCACATGAAATGTCTGAAATGACTTGTTTTGCTTTAAAACTGTTGAGTCCTAGTTGTGGGTAAATAGGCATGCCTAGAAGGGTCTGCAGCTGCTTTTGTGACACTTCAGTGTCTGACAATTCGGTGTCTTCTGTTATTGAGACATAAGTCTCTTCTTTGATATGATACCAATTATGGTTTCTTCTGTTTAAGTCTCGTTACCCACTTTTGTTGACGGATTAGCAGTCATTTGATTGTGTATTCTGATATATGTTGGAATTTGAAATAAACAAAATGATGTTTTGAACTGAAGGGATTGTGCCTTATTTGATACTCAGTTCTGTTAACTATGCAACTATTCTGAAATTTAAATATCTGCTTGTGATATAACTTGATTCAGTATGATTAATTGTCAAATTATGCATAGTTTACTTATTACTCACTAAGCTATATGCTTAGCACGGTGGATTTGTCCCGTGTAGGTTCTGAGTGACGTTTATAAAGATTGGGACAAGACAATTGCAATGGCCAATGAAGTTTGAGTATTGTTTTGAAAATAATGTTGAATTTTTGGTTTGACTTTTGAGCTTGTATCTGATATGTATCTGCCTCATATAACTCTATGTAGATGCATTGAAAAGTCAGTATTTTCTTACTAATATCGCCTGCCAAATAATAAGTCTCATACGAGTACGATATTGAAACATCCAAAACTATATTCACTTACCAAATAACAAATGATTCATGCCATTTTTTTCTTTACCGGCAATAATGTGTGATGAGCTTCCTTCAGCCAAAAGCCTAGCCATTACTGACATTTTTCATTTCCAAGCGAGCATAACATCTGTCTTGAACACTGATTACTACTACTTGTACATCTACCTACACACTGAACAAAAGAAATTATAGAAATTAGATCTCTTAAAACCATTCAAAAGTAAACTACATTGCCACATTAATCACCAAAAATCACCAACTACAAAAGCTAAAAATTAATACTACCAACAACAAATAAAACACAAAGAACCAAAATACATACGATTAAACCTTGAAGATAGGAAGATACAAAGGTCTCGGTGACAAAAGCACAGATGTTACGAAAATATATGCGATTAAATATGGAAGTTAGTAAGAAACAGAGGTCAATGGTGACAAAATCAGAGAGGTTTCATTACGAGAAACAATTAGCATGCAATCCAACCCAAATGATGATCCATTATTTCAAAAACGGTTCCGATCTGAGGGTAAGAGGAGTTTTGGTAGAGAAGAGAAACGAAAAAGCTTTTAAGAGGAAGATGTAATAGTTACTGAGGACATTCTAGAGGGATCGAGAGACGATAGAGAAGCCTATATTAATAAATAACTTTATTTATTAACAGAGAAGAGAAGCAAAGAAGTAGGAAGAGAACGTCAGAAAAAAAAGAAAATAATGGTAGTCATATTATTTAAGTGACGTGCCTGACCTTAATAATACTTAATAGTTGTAAATATTTTAATGATATTTAATTTAAAAATTTAAAAGAAAATATATGTGGTCACAAGGAATTAATTAGACTTTAATTAATTATATTTTAAATGATTAATCAATTAATTATTTTTAATTAAATAATTATTTTTAATTAAATAATTAATTATATTTTAATTCAATAATTATATTTTAATTCAATTTAATAAAAAATTTAAATAAAAATATGTGTTGCAAGTGTGACTACCTGTGACACTTCTCATGTGGGTATTATTATTATTAATAATAATAATCACGGCTGTGATTTATTAAGTTACAATCGTACATCAAAGTTACAGGCTATAACTAACAAGTCACAGTCATGATCACAATAATAGCGTAAAGAATTGGAGTCGTTGGATAAAACATATGGTTGTCCTTAGTAGATGGTAAATAAGTGAAGTCCAAAATATTAATGAATTAATTAATTAATAAAAATTTAATTATTTATTTAATAATATTTTTAAGTATATTTAATTAAAAATTTAAATAATTAATCAATTAATTATAATATAATTAATTGATTAATTATATTTTTATTAATCATTTGATTATATTATAATTAACTCTATTTTAATGATATTTAAGTGAAGAAGAAAAAAGATAATATATGTGTCACAAGTGTAAAGGAATTAATTATATTTTAATTGATTAATCAATTACTTATCGTTTAGTTAATTAATTAATTATATTTTATATATGTGTTAAATATATTTTAATTAATTAATTATTTTTAATTAATCAATTAATTTATTATGTTTTAATTAATGAATTAATTATATTTTAAGTAAGTGAAGTTCAAAATAGAGGTTATAGAAATAAAAAATAAGAAGTCACAAGCATGACAATGAGATGGAAGCTAAAGAATGGGAACCGTTAGATCAAAGGGACATATGAACAGGAAATATATTACCTTCTTCATCAAGCAAGTTAGCACTATCTGCCTCATAGACATTTCAACTGAACATATGAACAGGAAACATATGAACTAAAGCCCTATACATTTCAACTGAACATATGAACAAGAATCAATTACCTTCTTCATCAAGCAAGTTAGCACTATCTGCCTCATATAACTCTCTGTAGATGCATTAAAAAGTTGGTATTTGCTTACTAATATCGCCTGCCAAATAATAAGTCTCATACGAGTACGATATTGAAACATCCAAAACTGTATTCACTTACCAAATAACAAATGATTCTTACCATTTTTTTCTTTACCGGCAATAGTGTGTGATGAGCTTCCTTCAACTTTTGCCTAGCCATTACTGACATTTTTCATTTCCAAGTGAGCATAACATCTGTCTTGAACACTGATTACTACTACTTGTACATCTACCTACACACTGAACAAAAGAAATTATAGCAATTAGAACTCTTAACACCATTCAAAAGTAAACTACATTGCCACATTAATCACCCAAAATCACCAACCACAAAAGGTAAAAATTAATACTACCAACAACAAATAAAACACAAAGAACCAAAATACATACGATTAAACCTTGAAGTTAGGAAGATACAAAGGTCCCGGGGACAAAATCATAGACATTACAAAAATATATGCGATTAAATATGGAAGTTAGTAAGAAACAGAGGTCAATGATGACAAAATCACAGATGTTTCATTATGAGAAATGATTATCAAGCAATCCAACCCAAATGGTGATCCATTATTTCAAAAACGGTTCCGATCTAAGGGTAAGAAGAGTTTTGGTAGAGAAGAGAAACAAAAAGCTTTTAAGAGGAAGATGTAATAGTTACTAAGGACATTCTAGAGGGATTAAGAGACGATAAAGAAGCGTATATCAATAAATAACTTTATTTATTAACAGAGAAGAGAAGCAGAGAAATAGAAAGAGAACGTCGGAAAAAAGTAAATAATGGTAGTAGTATTATTTAAGTAACGTGCCTAACCTTAATAATACTAAATAGTTGTAAATATTTTAATGACATTTAATTTAAAATTTTAAAATAAAATATATGTGGTCACAAGGAATTAATTAAACTTTAATTAATTAATTAATTATATTTTAAATGATTAATCAATTACTTATCGATTAGTTAATTAATTAACTATATTTTAATTAATTAATTATATTTTATTTGTGTTAAATATATTTTAATTAATTAATCAATTAATTATTTTTAATTAATCAATTAATTAATTATATTTTAATTAATTAATTAATTATATTTTAATTCAATTTAATAAAAATTTAAATAAAAAATATGTGTCACAGGTGTGACTACCTGTGACACTTCTCATGTGGGTATTAATAATAATAATAATAATAATTACGGTTGTGATTTGTCAAGTTACAACCGTGCATTAAAGTTACGAGCTGTAACTAACAAGTCACAGCCGTGATCACAGTAATAGTGTAAAGAATCAGAGTCGTTGGATAAAACATATGGTTGTCCTTAGTAGATGGTAAATAAATGCAATCCAAAATATTAATGAATTAATAACATTTTAATTATTTATTTAATAATATTTTAAGTATATTTAATTAAAAATTTAAATAATTAATCAATTAATTATAATATAATTAATTGATTAATTAATTATGTTTTTATTAAGCATTTAATTATATTATAATTAACTCTATTTTAATGATAATTACGTTAAAAAGAAAAAAGAAAATATATGTGTCACAAGTGTAAAGGAATTAATTATATTTTAATTGATTAATCAATTACTTATCGTTTAGTTAATTAATTAATTATATTTTATATATGTGTTAAATATATTTTAATTATTTATTTATTTTTAATTAATCAATTAATTTATTATTTTTAATTAATTTATTAATTATATTTTAAGTAAGTGAAGTCTAAAATAGAGGTTATAGAAATAAAAAATAAGAAGTCACCGGCATGACAATGAGATGGAAGCTAAAGAATGGAAACCGTTAGATCAAAGGGACGATGGGATAAAAATGTGTATATAGTCGGCCATCTCATTTGTCGTTAGTAAGTATATAATTAATAAATCAGTTTGTCTAATGCCCACAATCATGAGCATTGAAGGTGTTGTTATGCATAAATATAATTTTTCCTTGATTTAATTATCTTTCTAAGGCTCTAACGCAAGTCTTATTAAAATTGAATCAAATTCGAACCAAATTTAATGCATCAACGAAGTACGACAATTTGGATCAGATCTGCGGCTGAAATTAACAAGTCAAATCCGGTTTAGTTGAATTTTGAGCTGGGTTAAGTTCAACTAGTTAATTCGAGGCTTAACTTGCTCGCCCCACTAAATACGACATTGTTTTTGGTGACTCGTTCGAGTTCAAACCATGCAATGCTAGCTTGCCTGAGTTTTAGATCGAGTTCAGAATCCCACTTCTTGGAGCCAAGTGGGATTAGATCGGCGACAGACAGATCTCACCATTAAGTTGGAGCTAAATTACTTACGAGAAGGCCTAGTAATTCATCTAAAATATGCTCCAACGAAATGGGCCTCAAAGTCAAAACATTTAGTTTCTTTCCGGAAATGGACATATTCAACAACTATATGCATAGTCCACGAGCTTTTGAGAGATCCTTAGGTTAGCCCAAAGCTATCCTTAGCCTCTGTTTAGACGGAGAGAAAACAAAAGAGAGGAGAATTTCTCCTCCTTTCCATTGTTTGGACAAGAAAAAATAGAGAAAAAGGAAGGGAAATTTGGCGAAATGCGTTGATGCTCAAGGCAAAACTGTTTCCACCAACTTCATCTCAGTCAACACCAACAGATACCCAATTTGCTTCCATTCATTCTACGCCTTTTACATTCGAGAAATGGAAAAGTAAATGGAGTACTGTAAGATTTTATTTTATTTTTCTCTTTATCCTTTATGTTCAATGCTTCTTTCTTAATGATTGTGTTCTTATCTGTTATGGATAAAAACTCCAACTGCTGAAGGATGTGGGATTGTTCTGATATGCTTTGGAATATTAGTGTTTACATGGTTTCAGTTGTTGTATTGTTCCATGCTAAACGAAAATGTAGCAAGAAACGTAGAAACTTCTTTCCTTAGCAAAATGTGAAGTTCGTTTTCTGATGCTTTCTTAAAGATTGAAATTTTATATTTTGTTTGTTTCTAGAGTTATCCATTGATATGTTCTTTACAAATGCTTTCAGTAGCTATATGATTTGAGATATATAGCACGTCACTTTTGGTAGAGGCAATGTCAGAATTCTTTTTCTCGGTTCTCTATTTTGGATGGTTATGCCAATGCCTTTTGTGATAGTTGGCTTTTAGTAACATATCAAAGAGAGCATTTGTGGGTATAATCTGATTCTGACTCTCTGGTTTCACTTCACAAAATTGCAGCATCTCAAACTTAGCCTAATACTGGTGTTTTTTTATACTTTGTTTTGATCATAGAAAGAATTGAACTTCATTCAGTAATCTGTTAGTCACGGTACCTGTGTATGTTTGTGGTGGCTGTCACTTGGCTTTCTTTGATCATAAAATATCATTCTCATTATTTTGATGTTCAGGAAGAAGAAGGACCAATATCTGATAGGTGGATTTCTGTCCTTTTGTTATTTGAGTTTGTATTTGTCTCATGGAAGAGGATGATTTCACATGTTTTAGTGTAGGTTACTACTTTCCTTGCATCTTTCTTTTCTGAGTAAATTGGAAATAAATTCATAGTCATTATTGATAGATGGCCTATAAATGAATCAAGTTCAATTCAGTTCCATGAGTCTTGATGTTCTTTGTTTCTCTTTCTGTTGCAGAATGTGAAAGGACCTCAGCAGCCATCTAAGGTAAACTTTATTAGTTATTGGCATAGACATTATATTGGATGTTGTATCTTATTAGGAGATTGTACTATGAGATATGGAATTTATCAGTCTTATGTGCTCCGTAATCGGTAAATGCCTTTGCGATGCCTTCAATCTAAAAGTTCCTAGATTATTTCATTTTTGTTTAGGGTACAAAATCTGCAGAACTTGGTGTAGTTATTTCTATTTGCCCTCGTTTTTGATTTACCGTATTTTACCAAGATAAGTTTCTTTGATACTTATTATGAAAATAGTTAACAAGAACTTTAACACTGCGTTCATCCATCCAGACTTACATGCGATATGCTGTTCAACAAAAGCGTGCTGATGCAAAGAGAGCCCTGAGGAACCTTATATTCAATGGTGGATCGTCTAGAACTTCATTTCAGGTAACTCATCGCAACTTTCACCAAAATGCCTGCCAAAAGATCTATTGGATTGGAGAAAAGCCAATTGGTTTTTGCCATCGGTGTGATTATTTCTTATTTCATTCTAAAACATGCTGTTTTATTTTATAAAAAATAATACAATCAAATATAAGCGGGTTGGTTCTTTAGGTTTTGATTTTATTGACCTTCATTTTGGCAGTACATGAGTGTTTACACGCGTTTATCAAGTGTTGGCATTCTTGAAAAGAATTAGCAGTTCTCTCATCACAGTGTCCATATATGATCAGTATCGTTGTCTATGTCAACTAGTTTTCTTGAGGTTAACTGAAATTTGTTCCAACGTGCGGGGAAAAAGAACTGCATATCAGTAATATTATAACATGCTATAGTTTGGAGCAAGTGATTGTCTGCACGTCCTGGTTGGAAATAGAATCTAGACGATGCTATTGATATTCCTGTTTCTTCTTTTAACTATTTCCAGGTAATTTCTTTCTGCTTAAATTTGCTACACCAGTAATGTAAACATGAATGCTAAAGAGTAGAGCTTTATGCCCACTTTTTGGATGTGAAAAAATTAGAGAGGCTTTTCAGTCTGGTTCAGAGTACCTTATTTAGTGGATTGACCTAGTTTGTTGCTGAGCATCCTTTGTGAAATCACAGGAAAAACTTGCAATTGAAATAGGTTCCAGTATCCAAATTCATATGCTTATGTTGATTTTAATCGAAATTGGAGCATTCTGAGTGACAGTGATCAGCAATGGAAGATAAACATGATGAAGATTGAACAACATGATCTTGCCCCGTTTACTTCCTATGAAGCACTCTTAAGAGTTTCATGAACTATTGCTGCCTACAATCATATATATGTGTGTTGTGAGTGTGTGTGTGTGTGTGATAGTCTCTGAGCCATATGCATCGTCGTTCAACTTGAACCTTTTATGTTTCGAGGTTCCTGATCAATTGTTTTGTTAGTCATATGTGCATTACTTTGCCTGTCTGCCCAGGATGATGAGCAAGGATGGACATTTGACACAGAATACCCATTGAATAGTAATTCAAAGAGGCAAGCTAAGTTTTCTGCCCAAGATTCTAGGAAAACTCACCCTAAGAAAAAGAAATGTGAGTCTTGTTTCTTTCTTTACCCATTTCGTCTTGCTTTTTCCTGAACAACCATCAGTTTGACTAGAATGTGCAAGGAAAAAAACATTTTAGCAACTAATGGTTTCATGATAGGATTACTAATCTTGGTTCAATGGTTCATAACTATGATACATAAATGATTTGTTTACTTCAAACTGAAGCTCACCAATTTATTTGTTTAGCTAAGTTTAGATCCGATGACTTTGATGAGCCTGAGACAATATTTCAATCGAAATTTCGATACAGATGGTATACATGGTCATCTAATCGTGATGGCTTCAATGGATCAACATCTGGGTTTGAGTGGAACAAGCAGACAAGTTGGAGAAATCATAGTTCTAAAGGATGGGATACCTCCCGTGAAACTGATTCAGACAATGAGTCATGTTCTGTAGGTTCAACTTCTGACAGAACAATCCTTGGTCTGCCTCCAAATGGTCCTTTGACACTCGATGGTGTTAAGAAGGCGTAAGTGATTTATGCTTTCCTCAAGGAAGACTGAAGTTTACACCATCACTGTTCAATTCATTTTCCTAAATCATTTCCCGCTTTAACAGTTTCCGGTTGTCGGCGCTGAAGTGGCATCCCGATAAGCATCAGGGTCCTTCACAGGTCAGTTGATCAGTTTCTACCTTTTTGCAAAATCACTCACTGCTTATGCTAAATTCTTCTCCAAGTTTTGTTGTATCTTTGTCATAGTAGTTTGCAATTTGAGCTCAAACCACATAAAACAGCAGTTTTTTCACATATATAAAGCTCAAACTTTTGATTGTTTTATAATTTGGTCTTAAAGCCATTGTGGATGATGTCTATTTACATATGCAGGCAATGGCTGAAGAGAAATTTAAAGTCTGTGTCAATGCATACAAATCATTATGTTCTGCTCTCTGCTGAGTTTGATATGTTAGTGCTGGTTTCATCTATAACAGCGATGTAACTTGACCTTCTATGGTGTAATAGTTTCTTTAGAAGCTCTTATAGATCCCATTTTTTAATCTGACCATTTGGCCTCTTTAGTCCTATTTTAACCAATTTTCTTCTTCCACCCATATCTATCAACAGCATTGAGTTAGAGATGACAAAAATGACCCGAGTCACTTCAACCCGGTTCAAATCAACGGATCAAGTTTGATTTGATTAAGTTTGAATATTTATTTGATTGAGTTTAGATATAAACTTTATAAATTTTTATGGATCTAATCAATAATGGCAAATTAGCTCAAATTTAGACCAAAGCGGTATAAACTCTATTTATTAAGTCAAATTTAATAAATTTCAAACTTAAATTTAACAGAAATAGATTTTGGATTTAAGACTCAGTCTCAAAACTCGTTACTAATCTTAAGTTTTAAAGGTGGTTATCGGTTTAAGTCGAGCTTAATTTTGAAACACCTAATTTCCAATTTAATTATAACATATTTATTTTAATTATCATAATTTGGTCTCGTCTTAAAAAGTTTTTAATTTCAAACGATTGAGTCTAAATCTTCAAGTTTTAATCCGGTTTTGAATGGCAAATCACATAAAAGAGCCCCTGTAATATACTTGATTATTCATCTTAGCCCTTGTGTTTTTAATTCGTTCACTTTAACCTCTGTGTTTTTTATTCTCATTCAAGATACCTCAATTGGATATTTTCGGACAAATTTGTCCTTGGAATCAAGAGATTAAAAAAAATCTAAGGGCAAATTTGTTCGAAAATACTCAATTGGGGCATCTTGAATGAGAATAAAAAACACAGGAGCTAAGGTGAACGAATTAAAAATACAGAGGCTAAGATGAATAATCAAGTATATCACATGTACTGTTATATGTGATTTACTGGTTTTGAATCTTTTGACTCATTAATTTCGGATCGACCCGAAAAGAGAATAAAACAACAGGTTCACAACATGGCAGGTTACGTGAGGATCAGACACACAACAGACTTTTGTCCTGATCTGCCCAACTCATCAATGCGTTTCAGTACCCTTCCCTTCCAGTTCAAATTTGAAACGCAAAACACATGATTGTTACAAAAACAAGAACACTAACTCGTGCTCGCTTCTTTCTTGTTCTTTTTGATGTATCCAGTCTTGTCTACTTTTAAAAGTAAACCTTTTCATCATCTTTCGTTCCAAAAGGTAAAATAAAGATCATAAGAACACATTGAGAAGATTCTGAATCTGAAAAACGAATTCAATACAAGAATTAATCTAAAACCTGACAGCCATTAAGAGGAAAAAGCTAGAAACAGAGAAGCACAACAGTTACAGATACCATGAAACCATAGATCAAGATCAAGAACCCAAAATGCAAAGCCCAGTTCCTCTTGAACTTACTAAAGTAACTCTCAGGTGGTTCTTGATAATGAATCTCTAGCTCGCTCTCATCCCCAACCACAACATCTTCATATTCAATACTGGCGCTGCCCATTCTCATCTTCAACTCTCTTAGCTTCTCAGTGGCCGATCCAAGGGTCAGCTTGTGGCATCTTCTCTGGTACTTGAACCCATTGATGCACCTGAGTGTTTGAGCCACGGACACGTAGAAGATCAGGTGAGCTAAAGACAGGAAAGTTATGGGAGCCCAACAATGGCGACACTCAAGATGACTGGGCTGAGCTTGAGCCATGAACATGATGGATAAGAAGATGAAGAACAGCAAGAACTGCTTGTGAAGCTCCTTCTTTTGAAGATCTATCGCTTTTTTCTTTTCAAGGGTCTTCTCAAAATGGAGCTGGATTATTGTGTTTAGAGCTTGAAAAGCTGTTTCTTTTGGGATTGCTTGGTGGTGGTGACGGGTCTCATAGTCCGCCATTTTTAAGTTGGCAAGACACAAGCGTTTTAATATGTGGAAAAAGAGGAAGCTGAAGTCTTTGATGTAGGTGAGTGAGCTGAGTGAGATTAGTCTCAGAAAAAGTGAAAAACTCTTTCATGTGGATCTCTAGGTGTGTGTTTCATTGACACTGATCATCAGTTCCAAGGTTTGGGGAACTTGTTAAAGGCGTAAGACTATCGATGATCCAACAAGCCCAAGTCCACACCTTTCAGAGTCCACTCAAAGATGTTTAATTTGTTTCGAGGGCAAGAAATACCGAATATTCGTTTGATTTAAATTTTTATTTTTAAATTATCTAAACAATTTGTGTAATTTTTTATTTTTAAATACTTTTGTTAAATTTTGGTTAAAAAAACAAGATGAACAACACACTTAAATTATATATACTACTTGTACGAAATTCAATTCAACATGGAATTGAACTCAAATCAAATTAAAATTTTATTATAATTATTTCAAACTTTTAATTTAAATCAAATTTAAAAGTTTAATTGAAATACTATTTCAATAATATTTAATTACTTCAAATTGTTTATATTACGAATCTTTAGTTGGTACTTTTTAATCGAAGTTTAAGGGAAATTTTAAAAATAAAATTAAAAATATTTGAGAGAATTCCAAAATTTTAAAAGAACTGAATACTAAGGATTCTATTTCTTTCACTTTTATTTAAAAACTAAAAATTTAAACATTTCGTGATAGATGGGCTTAGCAATGGGCTCAACTTGAAAATTTCTAGTTGGGACTCGGACAAACGACTTAAGCTCGAATTTTAAGTTCGATAAAACTTAGGTGGTTTGAATTATTTCAAATTTTTAATTGAAATTAAATTTAATTAATTCAAATGAAATTTAAAAGTTTAATTGAATTACTATTTCAATAATATTTAATTACTGCAAAATGTTTATATTACGTATCTTTATTTGTTACTTTTTAATCAAAATTTAAGAGAAATTTTTAAAAAATTAAAATATTTTAGATAATTCCAAATTTTCAAAAAAAATCAAAACAATTAAATAACAAAAATTCTATTTCTTTTAATTTTATTTAAATATTGAAAGTTTAAACACTTCATGCCAGCCGAGCTTACCAATAGGCTCAACTTGAAAATTTCTAGTTGAGACTTGGACAAACGACTTGGGCTCGGACTTAACTTCAATCAGATTGAGGTAATTTAAAGTTTGACTCGACTTATTTTTTAAAAAATAAAAAATAAAAATGATATTATTTTTTTAAAACTTTCAAGATATAAGTTAGGGTATGTTAGGAATTCAACTTTGAAAAGAAAAAGTATACATCTGACTTAATCAAATTAGATCACACACTTTGTCGTTGGATTGAATGGAATTGCGTTGACTGGAACTGCCGCTATTAAAGTCGGCAGACTTTGTGAGGGACGGTGTCATCTAACGTGTAGAATTTGATAGGGGAGACGCAGGACCACATACCAAAAGCTTTTAAAGATCGAAACTTTAGGATAAACTCTGGCGTTTCCAAGTAACGTAAGGCCAAATTTAGCTATCGTAATACAAATAGTGTACTATTATTATTATCTCCAAGTTGAGGTATAAAAGATAAGGCCTTGTGCAGAGATTGTCCCTTTTGACCCATCTTAGATAGGAATTTTACCATTTAGAAGATTCGGTGGCCATGGTGATCCACTTAACCACGCTTATTTTGAACTTGGTAGACATTAATTAAAAGATAAGCACTTGCATCATCAACTTGAATGATTGAACTAAGGAATATGAAATGAGATGTAAGACATTGTTCACAAATAACTTGAAATAGCTATGTAAATAGGTTTTGGTTCTGTCTAATTTTGATGGAGCTGGACATTGCCGCTTGGATCTATGAGGTTGGTTGGCTTAGGCTCAGAGGTACCTGCAAAACAATAAGACACACCAGGGGTTGACTGCCGGTAGGCCCCTCTGACGTTCAAGTTAGTCTTTTTGTGAGGGTTTTGGTGGCGAGGAACAAAGAATACTAGGGTTCTAATGTCGTACCTTTTCCATGATGAGACAACACCTTATATATCTGGAATAACTGCTAAGTTTAGGTCTTTACGTATGTATGAGAGGTCACCACCCACAAATGGGTCGTCGATGCATGGGCCTGAGCCTGGACCTAGCATAACCAACTCAACCAGGTTTATTATGGATTCTATTTAAATTAAATTTAATATTTTAAATTTAAATTGAGATTTTTAAGTATCGGAATATTCATTTTGAAAGACCGATTGAAACCTGATTTAAAATATCTTTATTTATATATAATTTCAAATCATTTTAAAGTAGGAAATAAAGGTTTTAAATCAAGTCCAATAAATGGATTCAAAGTGTTCAATTTTCCAAGTTAGATGAATATAATTAGTCCAAGACCTTTTTACAAGGTGATGTTAACGTCCAAAACTAATTCACTTGATTATCATAAAAGGACAAGACCTTTTTAGAGTTATATTCGATTTAAGATAACTATGACAAATAGGTATAATCCGGTAGGATTTGATTTAAAATAAATAACTTAAATCCAATTTAATTAAATTTGATTCAAAAGTTTAGTAATCGACCAATAACATCTCTACAAGGGATGTTATCGTACAAAAAGAGTTCACTTGATTATCATGAAAGGATTGAGTAACGTTAAAATTAAAAAAATTTAAAATTTAATCTAATAAATAAGTTTCGAGTTGTCAATTATCTAAACTTTATGTAAACTTAGGCTCAATCAAGGTCGGACCTACAATATCATAGTATAATTAGTCTATAACCTTCTACAAGGTAATGTTAATGTACAAAACTAGTCTTTTCCGAGTCATATTCAGCTTTAGTAAGGTGAGTGACTGATCCCATTTCAAGTCCTATCAACAAGGAACTCTATGCAATCAAATGGGTTGAATTGATGAACAGAGCATGGCATAGAATTCTATATCTTTTTGACCAACTTGTAAGTGAATACAAGGCTTCTCTTTTTCCTCTCTAATCATAACATCCTACTGCTTGCTCATGTGATATATGATAATTACCACTTCATTAGAAAAAACTAAAGCAACTTCTTTGCAAGATTAGTAATGATAGCAACTTTTAATATGTTTTTTATTGACTATAATGCTCCTTACCTGCTCCATTAACTATAATCTATCCTCCTGTTCCAACCCCTTAAAAAATGGAGACAGGGAAAGAAAATCATTGAAAGCAATCACTTTAACACATAAACAAAATGATAGTAGACTACATTGATTGGGTACAATATAACCAAACATTTGAAACTTTAAGCATCAAATGCAAGCAATGCATTACAATATTACACATGAATTTGCTTTATTCTAAACCTCTGACTCTTTCTATTTTTGACATATTTATTCAACAAATAATTACCATAGCAATGTACACAGATGCTCCCCCACGAAATACCTTCATATGAGTTTGAAAAAATGGCTTCAAAACTCGTAACATGCCAACAGAGCCAAGATACAGGCAGACCAGGATTATGTCTCACAGAACTAGACTGTTTAATCACTCCATAATTATCGCCGTAGAAGGATCGTTAGCTACGAGTCGATAACCGGCTCCATCGTCTTTCTCCATCTCGTCTTCCTGAGTCTGATCAACCTTTTCACTCTCTCCATCTTCTGTTGTTGCTGATTCCACATGCTCTCGCTCACCTGGGCCACCCATAATATGCATTAGTAGTTCTTCTGGCTTCAACTCATAACTGGAATTAACTGAATTATCAAACTTCTTACTCTTCTCTTTGTATAGAGCATCAAGCTGGTGAAAATAGGGACAAGTCTTTGCATCCTCTGGCCTTTTCTTATTGCTGTCTTTCACCCTCTTGAAGTATTTGTTCATATTCTCCCATTTCTCCTTGCACCTCTTTGCACTTCTGTCATAACCAATTCTTTTCATTGCTGCAGATACCTCCTCCCACAGAGGCCCCTTTGGTCCGTTGTCTTGATACTGCATATCGAGATTACACCTTATCCTGATTAAAGCTTCAATTTCCTCTTTAGGCCATCTAAATGAGTTCATATTAACTAAGTTATCAATCCTATTATTCTCATGCATCTTCACTGATTTCTCCACAGGAACAGTTAAGTTCTCAGGTGGTGCCACTGTGCTTACTTGATTGTTTGACAATTGCACTGTGCTAGCTTGCTCCGAGAACTTCTGCAAGAACGACATAACAGCTGCATCTTTTGCAGCAGCAATTGATCTTTCTTGGGCTAAAAGTTCACGTTCCCTCTTAATCCTATCCAATTCTTGCATTTTCCATGCTTCCTCTCTCGCCATTCTATCCTGTTCACATTTCTCTATTGCCTCTAGAAGCCTCTTTTGCAAACTTTCTTGTTTCTCAATCACTTGCTTCATCAAACTCTCGAAAAACTCGGTTAGTTTTCTCTTCTTCTTTCTAGTTCCTTCTGATTCTTTACTTGAAGTTGACGCAGTTGAAGTTGAGATATTGTCTCCGAAATTCATACTCGTGCTTTGAATAGAACATGGAATGGCGTTTGAAATAGGAATAGCATTAACTGGGGTTGCTGCAGTAGGGGCCATAGATGCCTGAACTGCACCTGGGGATGCTGATGAAGCTAATCCATGGTTACTGTCCAAAGCTTCTAACTGCTCGAAGAACCGGTATGTCTTGCCTTGCTGCTTTCCCGATCTGCCTTCTTTAGTTCTTCGATGGTACTTGTAGATGTTCTCAAACTTCTCCTTGCATTTCTTGGCACTTCGGTTATACCCAAGCTCGCTTAATTTCCTGATAGCAACAGTTGAAATCAAAAAACAATTAAACTTTTAACTTCAATTCTTTAACAGTGAACTAACCAATAACAAGATATCTGACACAACCAATCACCAAAAAAGTCAAAAGAAGCATAGGAATTTGAGCTACAAATATAAGACCCAGATGACACTAGACAACCAAAGTTGATGCAAAATCCTACAAAAAATGAACAGTCACTGATACAATAACACCAATTCATTCCTTTTTCTCATGTGGGCAACTGATATTTTCTCCAAAAACGAACTACAGAGGTAGGAATCCAAGCGAAAGAGCTTATCTCAAATATTTATGACGGAAACTGCACTGAAACCAATAAAGACTACAACTTTCCTTCATCTTCCACCAAATTTTCTCGAGAAAAATACCAACAGCAAACCGAACTCACCTGGAAACCTCTTCCCATAAAGGAGCTTTGAGACTTGAGTCTCTAAATGCGCTGTCCATATCAGACCTT
This sequence comes from Erythroxylum pelleterianum, assembly GCA_027563865.1. Taxonomy (NCBI): domain Eukaryota; kingdom Viridiplantae; phylum Streptophyta; class Magnoliopsida; order Malpighiales; family Erythroxylaceae; genus Erythroxylum; species Erythroxylum pelleterianum. The sequence goes on along the minus strand of JAOQMR010000211.1, from coordinate 27,533,104 downwards.
ATCTTCAACAAAGCTAAGGTCTCTTGCCGTGGCCACCGGTTTCCGATCAAGTAACGATCGCTCTCTTCAGCTTTGAGTCTTTCATCTTCACCGGCGTCCTCTTCACTCTGCCGGAGGCCTGTGGCAGCGGCTGAAGTCTCCGGTAAAGTAGAATTTTCCATCTGCAGAGGGAAAATTACAGCCTGAGAAAATTTAGGACAAAGAAGGTGAATTAATTTCTAGGGCTTGGGTTAAATTTGATTGGCCTAATTTTCCCTTATCTTTTTCCTTTTTATGAAATAGGTGTTTTCAAGCTTCTCTTTCACTTAGTAGTGCATCACCATTTTGATTGGGGTTAAGTTAGTTAAATATAAAGGGGTGAAATTAGGGTTTATGATTTTTTTCTGAGCTGATAAAGTTGGTATCTTTGGTGCTAAAACTAATTGAATTTTTTTTTTCAAGATTTTCCATTGGTTGGCAGTCAAATTTGGGGTTTTGGGTAGGTTGGCTTGTTTTGATTGGGAGATGTGTTGACTTTTGGTCAAATTTAGTTGCCATGAAAAATAAAATCTAAGGCAAGTGGTATGCAAAAGAGCATTTTTCTGAATTGAATTGAAGATGCATGTATGGTATATTTTGGTTTTTGTCTTTTGTTTGCTAAATTTGGTTAATTGGTAGGTCCATTTAGTCCCACTTTTGCCCTTTATGAAGTCTCCATTTCACATTTTGGGAATGATCTTGGCTTTATTGACTAGAAAGTTAACATTGAAGCAAATATGGTAATCTCTGAATATTATATACAAATATTACAATATCTAAAAACAAAGAACAATTAAATGTGAGAAAGGTAGATTAAAGAGTTTCTTCAATGTCATTTAATCACATACTACACTAACCTTCTAAATCATAAGAATGTTCTTCTAATTACGGGAAAATCTCACAAATGAATGGTTACCTATTAACTCTACATGTTAAATTAAGCATTTAGGTTCACCAAGCATGAAAAAATGTGTATAGTTATGCAATTTAGAATATTATAATGTGAATTAATGATTGTTTCCTTCAAAGTTTATTTCTACTCATCATTTACATGAATAATAATTATTTAAATTTAGCTTAAAGGATATATTTACATTAAATTTCACAAAAAATTAATAAATTCTAAAAAGTTTAACATTTATAACTTTAAATAATTCGTTATTAGGTTCATATAAATAAGAGTTATTATGTGAATAATGTTTATGTGGAAGACTGATTTATAAAATATAAAATATTAAGTACTTTTTTATTATTTAAATAGTTATAAAAGCTTTAAAAATTCATTTATATATGTATTTTTTAATTTTGGTCTAATTTGTTGAAAAAATTGTTTATTTAATTTGTAAATTTGGATTGGTAAGAGTAAAAAAAAAAAGATTCTTATCTAGTTGACAAAAGGAAACAAACACTTGAAAAAGCAAGAGGAGTTGTGTTAAAGACGAGGGTTACTCCTTACACGTCAAGGTAAACAAGATGATTTTTGGTACTTTGGTAGATAAGTTCTATGTCACGTTACCTTTACAAAAAGCAATTAAATATAGGAACCTTCCCCACCAACTTCTACCATTTTAACACCAAGCTCTTGGTAAGACCATATATAAATGATAAGGTGGTAAGGTAAATTTATATAGTTATCCAACAAATTGATAAAGAGTGTGGAAATTGGTTACCTAATCTAAATGATTGGTGTCATTTCACGTGTTACTTAACAAGGGCTATTAAAAAAGATATGTAAAAAGTCCAACTTTTGAATCATATAGTAAGGTAGATAAATGCATGGGACCTATTAATTGATGGGGACCAAGAGCATTCAATTTTGGTAGATGTATTTGCCTACTTCAAGTAACTATGTTTGGGTCCAAGATATTTTGAATGTGTGATGGAAATTTCCTCGTTGAGAAATTTAGGGATTAGGATAAGTTATTGTAATAAAGGATCTGACTTTAAATAATTATGTCATCACTTATCTTGCACGTAATCATATGATAAATATAAAATTGACATAGTATATTTCGTTATAAATGTTAATGAAGAATTTGATGTTGGATTATTTTTGTAAAAATTAAAATTATGAACATTTTAGTGTTAGTTTTTAAAAGTTGAACAAGTATTATAAAATTGAATAAAGTTGGTAAGTTTTTGTACAATTAACCCTTAAGAAAATGATTGTATATGTTATATATATAGATATAACTATAATTCTCAAAACAAATAAAAAAGAAAGATGAAATACAAATTATAGATTAATTAAAGAGTGACGAATTTTTTGAAATCAACTTTAAAATTAAACCTAATTAATTATAATAAACACTTGAGATTTTAATAGATCGATTCTAAAATAATAAAATAAAATAAAATAGATTGAGTTCAAACTTAAACTTAAAATTTTTAAATTTAAAATTTAAGCAAATCTTTTAAGATTAATAGAAATTATTATTATCTTTATTTATATTAAATATGAAAAAATATTTAAATTTTATTTATTATTCCAAACAAGTAATTTATGAATACTCTGCAAAATAGATTTCTCCAATATATGTATTTATATATTACTATCGTCGGTGTTGTTATTATTATTATTTTTTTAGGAAAAAAAATATTATTATTATTATTATTATTATTATTATTATTATTTCTATATTTTTTATTAAAAAAACACAGATTCTTCCCACTTGCTTTCAATGGGCTTTGAGATTTATTGGACCAACATAGTCCACCCAAATCAATTTAAAACGACAAAAATTGGAAATAATAAGCAACAAAATACAAAGAAGCGAGAATTTGAAGAGAAAGGGGGAGAAAGATGGGAGTGACCAAGGAGCAAGTCGAAGCTGCTTTGAAGTCTAAATTGAATCCTTCGCATCTGGTAAGTCTCTATCTTTTTCCTTTTTAATCTCTTTAGCTTCCTGGAATTGGTTTTGTTTTCTTTAGATGCATCTGCTTCAAGGTTTTTGTGAGTTTACTTTGTTTGATTACTATCCACTTTGAAATTGATCAAGTAATGATTTTTAGCATCTGGGTCGTTCTTGAACCTGACTATGAATTCTATTTTGGGCGTCTTTGATGTAAAGATGTGATTTTTCCTTACCGACTTTAACTCGTTCACGAGTTCGTTAGTTAAGGGTTTTTGGTCAGTCAAACTCATGCCGTAATAAGCAGCTTGTTGATAGGTCCCAATCAAAATCTGCTAGAACAAATGAAAAGAGAAAAACAAATATGCACAAAATTCTACTTTTGGTGAGAATAAACCAGTAACTTAAGTTGACGCTAAAAAATCCCCCCTAACATTGATAATTGAAACGTTTAAATACAAAGTCTGCAGTAACCACCTTATTCCTAACTACAAGGAATTCTAAATACTAAAGATACTCCACTAACAGCGAATGGGTAACATGACGCCCACTAAACAACTAGACCCACTAAACAACTAGATTGACCAAATCACAAGCAATAAATTGAAGAAAAAGGTTGGTTTATCCCACGTTTCCCATATTGCATGATTTACATGATCTACTTGTATCGTGATTCATTGCCCTCCCCTTTCACTGCAACCTTGTCCTCAAGGCTAAGTTAATTGTAGCTCGACTTTCTTGCCTTTCAACGATATCCTCCTCACTGTTTGCATTGTCTCCTACCACCAAGAGCAATTGATGACCCTTGCACTTGTGTCCAGGTGTAAATTTGTCGTTACAATGGAAGCAAAGCCCTTGTGCATGCCTCTTCTGTAATTCTTCCCATGACAATTGTTTTGCCGTAGGCACAGATCGTGGAGGTTAAACAAACTTCTGTTCCCTAATTAATTGCTCGTCTCTCATTCATGCCAAACTTATGGCCTCCTTCAATGTTTTAGGCTTGAACATACGTATGCCATCTGCATTTTCAAGTCTCAACCCTCCCATGAATGTTCCTACTAGTCCCTTTTGAGTCCATCCCTGAACTTGGTTGCCCAACCGTTCAAATTCTCTTTGATAATCTCGTAAGGTTCCTGTTTGTCGGATTTTAGAAAGTGCCTCGTCGAAATCTTCACATTCCGTTGGCTCGAACCATAGTAGTTAATAGCGGGCGATCGCGGCGCTATAGCGGAGGAGCGGAGCGGAGCGGCACCTATCCGCTACAGAGACCCTTGTAGCGGAGCGGTTTGGTGTCGCGGCGAAAGCGGCGCTAAAGCGGCCGCGATTTGCGGTAGATCGCGGATTATAGCGGCCGCTATTGCATTCTGCCTTTTTAT
>JAOQMR010000211.1:27476505-27500391 GCA_027563865.1 Erythroxylum pelleterianum | reverse complement strand
ATAAAAATAATAATAAGAAAATTAATTTTGTATAATAATAATAAGTACAAAATTTATAATAATAATTAATAATAACAACAACAACAATAATTAATTATTATTAATTTTATTATACGAAATAATAATAATAATAATAATAAGATAATTAATTTCATATAATAAATGATGACGATGATGATGATGATGATGATAAGAAGAAGAAGAAGAAGAAGAAGAAGAAGAAGAAGAATAATAATAAGTTTAAAATTTATAATAATAATAATAACAATAATTAATAATAATATAAATATAAATAATAATAATAACAATAATTAATAATAATAATAATAAGTTTAAAATTTATAATAATAATAATAATAATAATAATGATAATAATAATGATGATGATGATGATGATGATGATGATGAGTTTAATAATATAATTTAGAATAAAAATTGCTTATGTGGGGGAATGGTATAAATAGTAACCACTAGATTGGAATGAAAATTTGATACCCGCCTCCTTTGGAGGGTTTAGTAGATTCTCAAATTTAATGAAATAAATCCATTCCCTTACAATTGAAAACTCCAAAATAAATACTAATCTTGTTTGGTGAAGAGCTGATCAGCTCTTTTTTAACTGGTCAACTCACTTTAGCTAATTGATTTTGAGAAGCAGTTATTTTGTGTGTTTGATGATTCAACTTAATGGGTTAATTAGCTGATTAACCCAAACAACTGATTTTCTACGAGCTGAAGAGGGGCAGCGTTTTGCATTTAGCTTATTAAAAATGACGATATACCCGTACACAAAGAAACGGTTTTACACGGGAAGGTGTCTTGTATAAATGCTCCTTTGAACCTCCACCTCAAAAGCTTCTGCCTTTTACTCTTCAACAACGGGAGTTTCACACTTTGAAGCTTATATTAACCTCTGTCCATGTCTTTCTCTTGACGCTGTTCACATGCAATCCAACAGTCAGTTCGGAAACGTCGACAGCAATCCAACATGGCCTTTGTTTTTACCTTTGTTCTAGGATTTATTACTATGGATTTTGATGTTATTTAATTTTATTTTCAAGTGGCATAAATGTGTTATTTCATATAAGATCAACAATTTTTAGGTTTTAAAAATAACTTCTATTAAAATATGATCATCAATTTAAAACATTATTATTACCCATTCTTAATGAAATTTGTAATTAAATATACAAGAGTTGTCATAAATTTAATATCAAAATTATGTGTAAATTGATACTGTATGAAAACATATATTACAATTTAATTTAATTCTTATAAAAATATTTAACGAAATATTAAAATATATAATATTTATACTTTTATAATTTTTTTAAAGTTATATCTTTATAAATCATTTTACACATAAACAGTTACTTTTATCAAACAGTTAATGCAATCAACGGTCAAATCAACTAATAAAATTAGCTATCATCAGCTAGCAGCTGATAGAATCAGCTAACAACTAATATAATCAACTGATTGCCAAACATAGCCACTATCTTTTACAATTATTCATTCTTTCGTTTTCAAACCTTCGAACTAAACGTACTCATGCCTTTCCAAAACGGGCTGTTATTATTATATGGTATGCTTAGCTTTTAACTTTAAACATTGCAAGAACAGAAGTTAAAATGAGAAAAGCTTTAGAGTATGTTTGGATGTGAGTAGATAGGTGGAAAGGCAAGGAATGGAATGGCCCAAATGGTTTAGACCATTGTTTGGGAGGGGATTTTAAAACATGAGCCATCCTTTGCCATCCAAACTTCAATATTTTGTGACCCCCCAAATTGGGGGGTCAAGGATGGAATGGCTTGGGTTTGGAAGTGAGCCCCTCTCTTATTTTATTAAAACTTCCAAACAATGGAATGGCCCATTCCATTCCATTACATTCCACTCCATTCCATTCCATTCCATTAATTACCATTCCATTCCATTCCATCTTAAACTCCCAAACATACCCTTACGCCCCAAGTCACAGAACCCCTAAAGCCCATAAGACAAACACAAGCTGAGAATTCCAAATTCCCATTTCAGAGAAGGAAAAAGATGATCAATAGAAGGAGATTACTGATGTCTCTATCATCCTCAGCTTCATTCCTCAATCCCCAGATTGAAAAGATACGAGCTTTCACTCCAATTCCAACATTTCAGTCCCTCCAATCTCGAAACCCCAATGGTTTTAGTGTAAATGTGGAATCTGGGTATGTGGGTTTGAGAGCTTATAGCTTGTTGAGCTTGAATGATTTGAGAGACAAAGTGCCCAGGAAGCTGAAGACGAGAAAGGGTCGTGGGATTGGTTCTGGTAAGGGAAAAACTGCGGGGAGAGGTCACAAAGGCCAAAAGGCTCGAGGGACTATGAAGTATGGGTTTGAAGGTGGTCAAACTCCGATGCGACGAAGAATGCCTAAACGAGGGTTTAAGAACCCTTTTAGCCTTACCTTTCAGGTGTTGTTTTTGTTCTCTTTTATGCCTATTTGCTTTTATTATTCTAATATTGAGAATGGAGAAGTTTTTGTCTTTCTTGCATTATTTGATTAATCATTGGCAAATCTTGGTTGCAAAGGAGGCTCTACTATTATGCAATCTGCAGTAGTTGAAGTGAGTCTCTAAATGTGGTATGCTGAAAAAAATATAGCAGTAATGATTGCGTTACGGGAAATTTTGGCTTTAGGGGTTCTTACTAAGGGGGACTAAGCACAAGAGTAATATTTTTGAGGATCATAGCGAGAAGAGATTTGTCATGACCGTAATGGAAGTCAGAACTTGTTGAATTCTGATGTACAGAAGAGTATTTTGGTATATCATGGTTTAGATTCGTACTTCTATAGATTTTATCATATTTTAGGGGTTAAAGGGTTAAGCTCCAACCTCATCAATTAGGATTAGTTTTTAGTAAATCTTCGAATTCGATTTTCTTCTTCCTCATTCTGACTCTACTGTGACTTCTGGCCCTTGTATGCGTCAGTGTGGCCTTGATTGGATGAATAAGTTCTAATAGCTATGTGGTCGAGATATTTGTCGATGGAATTTGTTCAGTTTCTTGTACCTATTGCATTCTTTCGTCATAGTTGGAATTCCTTTGTTTGCAGCGTAGCCTCAGATTTGCTTGTTTCTGTGGCTCCTGTTTTGTTGCTTATATATAGAAATCATTGCATTTTGGATGCATGCCTTCAAATAGAAGAGAAATTCTTAGCTTGACGTTCTTGAACGTAAGCCCTTGAGAGGGTCGTTTAATTTATTTTGTTTTTTGAAAGGGATATTAGTGATGCTGGAGTACATGATAATATCTGCTCAAATTACCTTACATAAAAAGTGATACTTATTTTGATACTTATATTTTGTCCCATTCTTGCTAATTTTTTTAAAATTACTTTCTTGTCTTTGGCAGCCTGTAGGATTGGGAAAGATTGCAAAACTCATAAATCAAGGCAAGATAGACTCTCATGAATTAATAACAATGAAAACTCTCAGGGTATTATGTCATTCTTCTCAGTTTCCTAAGATCAACCCTCTACCTGCTAAGCTTTGGTAACATCTTGCTACTGTTACAGGATACTGGTGCCATAGGGAAGCAGATAAAAGATGGAGTAAGACTGATGGGGCGTGGTGCTGAGAAGATTAAATGGCCTATTCATCTGGAGGTAAACATCATTTAAAGGGTTCATGTTTCCTGACCACTGAACATAACCTAAAATGTTTAAATTGTTTACCTGTAGTAAGTCCGAGGGAACGTTTAGCGTTTGCTGTCAAAATTTGTGCTTAGTCAGCTGATTTTAGAGAAAATACTGTTGCTGTCTAACAAGAATGGGATTAAACTCCTAGAGCTGAATTTTGCACGCATTTTATGTAAAAATTATAAACTATAGCTTTCCATTCAACATTTTCATACCATTAATCTTTGAATTCTGGTTGAATAAGGTGCTTGCATCAGTATTGCTTTGATGTAGTTGTTGAAAAAAACATTACTTTTAAATACCAAAATCAAAAACTAATTTATAAGCATACCACTGCTTTTAGCATTCAACAAAAAACCATTATCTTATAGATGAAAACAAAAATGTAGGTTTCAAGAGTGACTGTTAGGGCAAAGGAGGCAGTTGAAGCCGCAGGTGGGACTGTCAGACGAGTGCATTACAATGAACTGGGTTTACGGGCATTGATCAAACCCGAATGGTTTGAAAAGAAGGGAAGGTTGTTGCCTAAACCGGCCAGGCCTCCTCCAAAGCTTAGGGATAAAGTTGACAGCATCGGCCGGCTGCCTGCCCCAACCAAACCGATCCCCTTCTATGTTCAACAAAAAGAGGATGCAATGTCACTGCCTAGTTGATCAAATGATCATTTCCTTGAGCATTCAAACCTTCTGTGGTCTGTTGAAGGATTAGACTGTGACCAGGACTATGTTTCCTGGTTTGATTTTGGTGAGGGCATACGTAACTTTGTTGCGTCAGTTACGGGCTGTTGGTGAATAGTAGATAAATATCAGCATAAACATTTTACCTTTAATCATTCAAGTTTTATAGTAGCAGAATCTCTCAGTTCATTGAATAACCTCTTGTGATCGATCGATTGGCACAGGCCAGGTCTGCCTGAAGCAGAGTTCTTACTATGATGAGTTCTTTTTCAGCTAAATCTGTACTCTGTTTCAGTCCCTGTTGTTCTGGACATTTTCACTTGTTATCCATTGGTTAATTTGCTTGTTTCAATTCAAATATTTGCAATCGAAGAGCACTAAAAAGGTCGTATTCAATACAAAAGAAAACCATCAAAAAGTTCAATCTTGTAAAGTGGAAAGGAACTTGATTATAGAAAAATATATAAGAAATACAAGAATCCTGACTGGCAATTTAGTTTTTGTATTTGGAGACTAATTAAAAAAATGTACAGATTAAGAGGTAAAAAGGGAAATTAAGGATGATAATAGTTCGGATCAAATTGAATTCACTATTGGTCTAATTTCTGTCCAGTTCTCTGTACAAACAATTCGAGTTCAGCTTGAAATTGAATGTATTAAATTGACATTATTTTAGTATAATTCATTATTTCAATTTTAAACTAAAATAAGTAAATAACTTCGTTTTGAACGAAGGCCTTGGGTTTGACAAGTTTTTTGTGCCTAGCCAGAATTATCATTCCTTAATAAAAATGGGCCGGCTTGGATTTCTTTGTGAGTTGGAATGAAGCCAACCTTTGTAGCAAGGGAACGTCAAAGGTGGGTGTTTGTTCACAAGGCTTTGACTTCGCTGAGTGAACCATAAACCACCGTTACCTCTGGACAGAGATAGGCAGACAGAGATATTGTACAGTTGGGCGAAGAAAAAGAAGAAGAAGAAAAGCATGGAGGTCGCAGTGAGAAATGGATGGAAGTTCCAATTAGCTGCAAAGACAGGAACTTTTTCTGTTTCAGAAGTCAGAGGTAAAGCAAAGTTGACGGTTTTCTCTGTTCGGTGCTCCGCCCCTTTCTTCACTTCTGACGCTTCCTCCACCGCCGCTGCCGGTAACTACCGCTTGCCCCAGAAATATATTTGTATTAGCTATTTTTCAATGTACTTGGGACTCATTTCCCCTTCCCTCCATATTTTGTCTAAGTTCAAACCTTAATGGGTGAGGTTGTGTATGACATATATGTGTATAATTGAGGATATACATAGAATGATGAGTCTGAAATTGAGCTTTAGATGTGGCAGAAAGGCCTTGGAAAACTTCAGATGCTAGACTTGTACTTGAAGATGGTACAGTCTGGAGAGCAAAGTCATTTGGTGCTAGAGGTACCCAAGTTGGTGAGGTTGTATTCAACACTTCTTTGACAGGGTAAGACAACAATGCCTTTTTTTTCTTTGTTTTTAAAAGTGGATTTTGCGAGCATGTGATAATTGTTATGCCTCAGCCTTTATGGTTGTCTTGAATTGCCACGAACAGCATGTTGCCTTTGAGCTCCAAAGTGACCCACTTTTCTAGTTTGCTTTGAAGTTGTAGCTATTAGTTTCTGTGTTCAACAAATTGGGGTGATTCGTTATTGGAATCTGATTTACAAATTTTATTCGTGGACACTGTAAGTATCAAGAAATTCTTACGGATCCTAGTTATGCAGGACAATTTGTCTTAATGACAAACCCACATATTGGCAACGCTGGTGTAAATTTTGGTGGGTTTTTCATTTGATTTTAGATGATGACGAATCAAGCCAGTGCTTCCTTGCTGGTCTGGTCATCAGGAGTTTAAGTATTAGGTGATTTTTGTTTATTATTTTCATTCATGTGTAGCGTCCCTCTTTACATTTCATCCATCACTTTAACTTGTAACTTCATTTCAGTACTTCAAATTGGAGATGCACCAAGGCACTTGAAGATTATTTGGCAGAAAGGAACATAATGGGAATATGTAAGTTGATTCATCCAAGACTGATTTTATATACACTTGTCATTGAGAACCCTTACGGTACCCTCAATAATTTGTTTGTACTTGACTTCTAATCTATGCAATTGATGCTTTTTCATTCAAAAACAGATGATGTATACACACGTGCAATCACCCGCAGATTAAGAGAAGATGGAAGCCTTATTGGTGTACTTAGCACAGAGGAACACAAGACAAACGAAGAACTTCTGAAGATGTCTCATTCCTGGGACATTGTTGGTATAAATAAAATATCTGGTGCAATTAACTATATTTCTCTGTATGCTAGAAAATTATATCTGTTTATATTTTTTGGTGCAAGTTTTACAGGTGTTGACTTGATCAGTGACGTCTCATGCACTGCCCCTTATGAATGGGTTGATGCAACAAATTCAGAATGGGAATTCAACTCAAATGAGAGGCGGGAATTCTACAATGTTAGTATTAGACTTTAAAATCCTGTTGCACAGAGTTGGTTTTGATCAGTTTATGCTTTTCTCATCATCTTCTTGATTGTTCAGGTTGTAGCATATGATTTTGGGATCAAGCACAACAACATCTTGAGACGCTTAGCATCTTATGGGTGTAAAATTACCGTGGTCTCTTCAAAATGGCCAGCATCAGAAGCTCTAAAGATGAAGCCAGATGGAGTTCTTTTCAGCAATGGTCCTGGTGATCCATCTGCAGTTCCTTATGCTGTGGAAACAGTGAAGGAATTACTGGGAAAGGTTCCAGTATTTGGCATTTGCATGGGTCATCAGCTGCTTGGACAGGCATTTGGTGGGAAAAACATTCAAGATGAAGTTTGGTCACCATGGTGGAAATCATCCTGTTCGGAACCTTCGAGCTAACCGCATCGAGATCAGTTCTCAAGTGAGTCAATTTACACAATTCACAATATTTCTATCTAGGTCAACATTGACTAATGTAAACATTAGGAAGAATGGCATAAAGCCAAAGCCTAATTCCAAGTGTTCGAATCAAACGTTGGAACATTTTCTCTATCCCTTCATTTGCTGCAACAGTTTTGAAAGATAATTCTACTTATTATAACCTTTCACCTATAAGTTTCGGTATGATAAAGGATTTATTCACTTTGTTGCTTTTTTTGTTTTCTTCTGCTTAAAATATTCCGTGCCAGAATCACAACTATGCAGTTGACCCTGCATCCCTTCCTGACGGCGTTGAAGTGACTCATATCAACCTTAATGATGGAAGCTGTGCTGGTCTTGCTTACCCTGCATTAGATGTCATGTCTCTTCAATACCATCAGGAGGCATCCCCTGGTCCTCACGACTCAGATGCTGGTAATGGGACATACTCTTTTCAGAATTTTCCACCTCTTTGAACAACACATGATCCAATTTCAGTACCTAGTAGGTTACTCCCATCTCATTATGATCTTTATGAATACCACTGCACAAAATTGTTCAATTCCAAAGAAAAGACACGTACAAAGATTTCCCGGCTCTCTTTGTCACTTCTCTTTGCTGTAAATTTTGATGTGTTTTCTGGTTACCTTGCCAGTGTGACATGTAATATAAGAGCTCTTGAACCTATGAACTGACATGGAATTTTATTGCTTTGCAGTTTTTGGGGATTTCATACAACTAATGAAGCAAGTGAAACTGAGAGCTTAAGCAACGTTGGCCGCCATTTTCAACCAAAGCAATGAAGCCTACAAGGTGATGGTTGGCCTTTGCCACTTCCTTTACTCCCATTAACATTAGCTTATTCGTTCATAGCTGTCAAATTGATTAGTTATCCTCTTGTCATTGTTACAAAGTCTTTAGCTAATGTTTATGTAATAGGTTCGTACAATAGATATATATAGTTCTCATGTGGCATGATATAAAAAAAAAAAGTGTTCACTTTTAGAGAATCAATTCATTATCACATAAACATTCTTTTATTCCCAACATGGTTTTGCCTCTTAGGGAATGGTACAATTGGTGGAGCAAACAAATCCCCTTAATATTTGATTTAAGAGTTTGTCAAGTTAGAAATTTTGAAGAGGATGACTATTAGATTTAGAGATGGCATTTTGGTTCGGTTTTGGCCTAACAAGCTTGATCTGAGTTGAACTGGCTTAAGGTCAAAGTTGGACCTTTTTTCCTGAAAATTTTGGGTTTCGTGTTGGACTCGAGCACGTATTGCCCATCCTGAAACTCAAAAAAGTTTAAAGAAAAAATTATGTTATATTTAAATTTTAAATATAAATAATCTGATTCGATTTGGGCTTTTGATCTGTTTTTGAGACCGAGTTGATTCCAGTGATTTCCATGATATATCCTTTTTTTTTTTTTTTTGCATATTCTGGTACTGCATCTATTTTAACAAAACTTCTTGTTGATCCAGTATCTTCATCATCAAAATTTGATTCTTCATCTTGCTGTGCAATCTTTCTTTGCTCATAATTGGTGAATTTTATGCCAATTGATCCATCCAGATTTTCCCATGTATTAACCTTTCCAGGCGATCGAACTTTATGTTATCTAAGCCTGATTAGGCTCAGGTTCAGGTTAGAACCCTTGGTTCTTATTGTGTTCAAACCTATATAGGCTTTGGGCTAGACTTGAACTTGACCGTAAACTTTTAGGTCAAGTTGAGGTTGAGATAGGGCTGAGCGCAGGCCAGTCTAACATCATTCCTAATGAATAACCGAGAGTTAAGAAATGTTAGAATTCATACACAATTATTCATAAAAGAGTAACCTAGTCATCAAATAATATATCAAAAAAAAAATATTTTAGTAATTTAATATAAATGGTTTTGATTAATTTCATTGAAAAAGTGTTTTAATGATGAATCTTTAAAATTTAGGTATTCGTATTATTAATAATTAAGAAAGCACTATACAGGCAACATATTTTAAATGATGTTATTCTAATTTTCTTTAAAAAAGTGATGCCATTGTAAATGATCATTTGGACTTTTCAAGTTCAATTCTGAGTTTAAATTAAAATTTGATCAGACTGAATCTAACTTCTTGGTTTTGGATAGGACTTAATTCGGAATCAACCGCAATTCCTACCATTTACTCTGGTAGCACCATCAGTACCTAATTAGGTAGATGCTTCAAAAGTACTCAATTCACGTACGATTACCATTGGCAGCCCCAACTCAGTACATTCTTCACACCTAAGAATACTCGATTCACATACTATTATCTCTACATTTTCTCTGTTCCAACATTAGTTTCTTACGCTAAATGACCAAAAGATGCTTGCTTCAATCAATAGCATTTTGGTGTGTCAGGTAACGAATCTTGATTAATACATGAGGCCAACTTCTAAGATGTCTGCGAATGTGACATACAGCTGTCTGATCATGAAGTTGAGAATTTGGACCAACGAAAGTGAAAGCTGTTTGGTGCAGAAGAAAATATTGGTGGGTGTGATAAAGGGAACGACTGACCAAATAGGACTAATCGAAGTATTCCAAACAAGCTGTTTAAGACATGTATTACACAAAAGCTTATGACTGCAAACTGACTAATTTATGAATTCTCATAGAACGATATTGACATTAAATGTTCTCATCAGGGTAAATGGAAAAATTCGAGATCCTGAAATGAAGGGAAAACCAAAAAAAAGCAATCGAAGAAAATCATCACAATCAACTCAAACTACAAGCGACCTATTAAAAGACATGGTTTAAGCAGCAAACTTTAAAAAGAAAAATACCAAAGTGCCTGCCCCCTAATTCCAGAGACATCATTGAAATTGCAGTCTATAGATGAAAATCTCACCAATGGATAGCTATTTTATACATAAAACACTAAGCAGTGACCCCAACTTGAAAATTCTCCATATCAACCAGACTTGGAGTTCACATTGACAGCTTGACACGAAAAAGCCAACAATACTGAAAAAGCTCACCATCAAAGCAGCTGCAGAACCTAGAAGCACTTCCTGTGGACAATGGCTGGACCAGACTCATCATACTCACCCTTGGAAATCCACATCTGATACAAAAGAAGAAAGCATCTTAGTCTCATGGAAAATGTATATGGAGAGGAAGATGAAAAGATAATGAGAACTCAAAACTACCTGTTGGAAGGTGCTTAGGGATGCGAGGATAGACCCTCCAATCCAGACACTGTACTTTCTCTCTGGGGGTGCAACCACCTTAATCTTCATGCTGCTTGGAGCAAGAGCTGTGATCTCCTTGCTCATACGGTCTGCAATACCAGGGAACATAGTTGAACCACCACTGAGTACAATGTTACCATACAGATCCTTCCTGATATCAACATCACATTTCATGATGGAGTTGTAAGTAGTCTCGTGAATGCCAGCAGCTTCCATTCCAATGAGGGATGGCTGGAAGAGTACTTCTGGGCAACGGAATCTTTCAGCCCCAATGGTGATTACCTGACCATCAGGGAGCTCATAGTTCTTCTCAATAGAGGAACTGCTCTTGGCAGTCTCAAGTTCTTGCTCATAGTCAAGAGCAACATATGCAAGCTTCTCCTTCATGTCACGGACAATTTCCCGTTCGGCGGTGGTGGTGAACATGTACCCTCTCTCTGTGAGGATCTTCATCAAAGCATCAGTGAGATCACGACCAGCAAGATCCAATCGAAGGATAGCATGTGGGAGGGCATATCCTTCATAGATTGGCACAGTGTGACTCACACCATCACCAGAATCAAGTACAATACCTGTTCCATGAGAAGTGGTAAGCACCCAAATTATGAAGATAATGGAAGAATGTTAAATTCAAATGCTAAAAGCAGTCGTTACAAACCTGTCGTACGACCACTGGCATACAGAGAAAGAACAGCCTGAATTGCAACATACATTGCCGGCACATTGAAGGTCTCAAACATAATCTGGGTCATCTTTTCTCTGTTTGCCTTAGGGTTCAGAGGAGCCTCAGTGAGAAGCACAGGGTGCTCTTCTGGAGCAACACGAAGTTCATTATAGAATGTGTGATGCCATATCTTTTCCATGTCGTCCCAGTTGCTGACTATGCCATGCTCAATGGGGTATTTCAAAGTCAGAATACCTCTCTTAGACTGTGCTTCATCACCCACATAGGCATCTTTCTGACCCATCCCAACCATAACACCGGTGTGACGAGGTCTACCCACAATACTTGGGAACACTGCTCTGGGAGCGTCATCACCTGCAAATCCGGCCTGAAAAGAATACAATGGAATAGTCAAATCTCGATCTCAAAAGAGATCCACCTGGAGTGGAAAAACAAATTCACAGCAGAATCCCAGTAACATTAAAATAAGCAACTGACCTTGACCATTCCAGTTCCATTGTCACAAACAAGTGGTTGAATATCCTCAGCATCAGCCATTTTTCACCAAAATCCTACATTAAGAAACACACATACATGAGAACAAGAAATCCAAGATTGAAGAACCAACAACATGCCATTTCCCAAGCTGCCTTCACGCCCACCCACACAGAAGTTCAGAAATTTAGCTTCTTTGCCAACAACCAAGAAGTAAACTTAACCTCCGTAGCTTTAATGAGATTTCAAACAAACAAAAAAACCAAAGAGAGCTACTGATTGTCATCATCTCTACTAAATTCCTACAAACCAAAGCATCTAAACTCATAAAGATCTAAATAATTACTGATTTGGAAACCAAACACCCGAATCATACATGGGTGTATTCGATCATTAAAAGAAGAAAACATAGAATCTTTTCACATCGAATACGAAAAGAGAAAAAAATGAAAAGAAAAATCAACAAAAATCAAAGCCCACCACAGATCTACGCATAAAAGAACTCCAGATCATGGAATCAAATTCAATCCACAGATCGGATGCACGCCAACTTCACCGGATCTAATCAAATTCCATATATCATCAAACTAAAGTAAAAACCCAGATAGATCAAGATCGAAACTTACACTTAAGATCGAAGAGGGATGGGCACAGAAAGCAAGCCAAACAGAGAGGACTGCTTGACTCTTTGGGTGTGTGTATGGAAAGAGACACTCTTCTTCTTCTTCTTGGAACACCGAGAGCTTAGGGTATATATATAGCAGACTTGAGATTTTGAAATGCAAATGAAATGTGGACCGAATTTAGATGACATTTGATACCACACCACTCCCTTTTTCTTTTAATAAATTTTAATTTTTTTATTTGATATTTATCATAATCATTTTATTTACTTTCTCTTTTTTTTCTTATTACATTTTAATCAGTCTTTTAAAAATCAAACTAAAAATTAAATTGATAAGTCAAAAAGTTGAAGGTTTGAAAGTTTGATCGAAGTGTCATAAAATAGCTTAAAATTGGATAAAATTAAAATTTTTAAAATATTATTTAAAAACTATTTTTATATATCGAATAATTTTAATTTGAATTTTAATTTTAAAAGGAAACTATTAAATAAAAATTAATTTATTTTAATTTATAAAAATTGACTAATTTATAAAATTAACTAATTAACTAATAAACATTTCGGTTTTTAACAATAAGAATTATTAAAGTAAATCAAACCTAAAAATTAAAAACTCAATTAGAAAGTCAATCAATTCAAATTTTTACAATTAAACTGGTTAAGATTTTTAATGATCGATTTTAATAATTCTTGATATAGCAAAGTAATAAGTAGTTATTATTTTAAAGTGAATGGTTTATTCTAATATTTCTTAACATTAAGAGGAATTACATTTAATACATAAGTTGTGTAAGATTATATTGAAAAAATATTCAATGTATTGAAATCAATCATTGAAAAACTCAACCAATTCAAGAATTTTGTGATTCAACCAGTTCAGGCTAACATTTTGATTCAATTTTTAACATTTTATTTTAATTTATTTTAATAAATTTTATTGTTAAAAATTAATTAGTTTAAATGATTTCTTTTTTAATTAAACTAAAAAAATTGATAGATAAAAACAATCTCTTTTAATCATATTTCAATTTTTAATTTAAATCAATTTTTAACATATTTTATGATAGTGCTAAACTTTTTTTTTATTTCTCGTAAGGTGCCTTAGGAGGGTCCCAACTATAGGAAGACACCTTTAAGCCATTCATTCATACCCAGATTAATCCCCACTTGAGCCCGGTAGGTCCCTTGTGAGAGGCAAAGTTCTGACCCCAAGTTTTAAACGGCTGCATACATAAAGATGGTTCGAACCTGTGACCTCACTTAAACTAGGAGAGTCCTTTACCAACTCACCTGCACTCTGAAGTTATAATGCTAAACCTTTTTTTTTTGACGAAATAATGTTAAACCTTTTAAACCTTAAACTTCCTAACTTCTAATCCGATGTTAAAAACACTCAATGAAATCATCTAAAAATTGCTAAAAAAACTTATTTTTTATTATTATTATTGCTACAACTACTACTCCTCCTGCTGCTCTTCAACAATTAGGATGTTATGCTTTCAGTGTAATGTGGAAATTGTACATATTTTTATTTATTAATATACCAAACAAAAAGTAAATGCTTTTGTTTATCGGAGATATGACCTTTTTGTGTAATTAGAGTATTAGACACTTAATTTGACTAATTTGGCTACAATTAAAAATTAATATTTTGAATAATAAAGCAATTAACATGAGGATATGACAATGTTCGGTCCATTCCTGACTTTATCAATCAAATGTGAATTTTGAGTACAATGGCCGACCTATCGCCGCCCCATTTCAAATCTTTCTACAAACGCATCAAATCAAAACATATTTTCTAAGACCATATGATTTTAAAATTACATCAACTAAAACCCCTTTAAAAAATAATTTAAGTGATTTTCAAAAAACCCAATGAGCCAAAATAAGAGATGTTTCTTCGGAAGGAAAAAACGGACGGTAAAAAATTGTTAAATAAAAATTAATTAAATTGTAATAATTTATTAATTTACAAAAATTAACTAATTAATAAACTGATTATTAATTAGTTAATTTTTAACAGCAGGAGTTATTAAAATAAATCAAACCAAAAAGTTAAAAAACTAAACCCAAAAATTAAAATTTTTACGATTGAACCATTCAACTGGTTTTAAATTTTTAATCATTTACGTGCGGTCTGATAAGAGTTGAAGAGTAATAAAATAGTTAATAGGAGCTTATTACTTTTGATCATGTATTATAAGCTCAACCATCTCTTTCCATTACTTCCTTTTACTTGATTCAAGAGAAGAGACAATCCAGAACATATATTAAGAAAGATCATACATATATGCTCAGACCAAAATGTAAAATTTCACACAAAAAGTGCTAAGATATAGTTTACACAGGTTTTTGACCATAAGTTTACTAATTAAAGACTTCTCATAGGAATCTATGAACATCAATGTTCTTGAATTTGAAGAACAGAAAAAGGATTCCACATCAAGAAATAATGAGATTTTTAATTTTTAAGAAAGCAAAGTAGGAAAAGCATCACAATCACTCTCCAGCTACAAAAAGACATGGTTGAATCAGCAAACTTAGATATCCAAGTCTCTGCTCTCTAATTCCAGAGAGATCATTTGGAGTTTACACTTCTCAATGGATTCATTGCTATTTGATACATCAAGATTGTAATGTACCCTCCAACACTGACTCTTCTCCATATCATCAAGCCTTGATTCCACATTGACATCTTTGACAGGAAAAAGCAAACGAAACTGGAAAAAATAACTCTCACCATTTTTATGGATTTGTAGAACTTAGAAGCACTTCCTATGAACTATGGATGGACCGGATTCGTCGTATTCGCCCTTGGAAATCCACATCTGATACAAAAGAGATAGTTTAAGGATAAGAGTCTTGTGCCGATTTAAGTGAAGACGTAAAAGGAAAATGTTGCAACAGAAAACTACCTGTTGGAAGGTGCTGAGGGATGCAAGGATGGAGCCTCCAATCCAGACACTGTACTTTCTCTCTGGAGGTGCAACCACCTTAATCTTCATGCTGCTTGGAGCAAGGGCTGTGATTTCCTTGCTCATTCGGTCTGCAATACCGGGGAACATTGTTGAACCACCACTGAGCACAATGTTACCGTACAGATCCTTTCTGATATCAACGTCACATTTCATGATGGAGTTGTAGGTAGTCTCGTGAATGCCAGCAGCTTCCATTCCGATGAGGGATGGCTGGAAGAGCACTTCTGGGCAACGGAATCTCTCAGCTCCAATGGTGATTACCTGACCATCAGGGAGCTCATAGTTCTTCTCAATAGAGGAACTGCTCTTGGCAGTCTCAAGTTCTTGCTCATAATCAAGAGCAACATACGCAAGCTTCTCCTTCATATCACGGACAATTTCCCGCTCAGCAGTGGTTGTGAACATGTACCCTCTCTCCGTGAGGATCTTCATCAAAGCATCAGTGAGATCACGTCCAGCAAGATCCAAACGAAGGATGGCATGTGGGAGGGCATATCCTTCATAGATTGGCACGGTGTGACTCACACCATCACCAGAATCAAGAACAATACCTGTTCCACGAGAAGCCTTAAGCACCCAAATTGCAAAGATAACACAGTTGTGAAATTCAAATGCTAAATGCAATCACTACACACCTGTTGTACGACCACTGGCATACAAGGAAAGAACAGCCTGAATTGCAACATACATTGCTGGCACATTGAAGGTCTCAAACATAATCTGAGTCATCTTTTCTCTGTTTGCCTTAGGGTTAAGAGGAGCCTCAGTAAGAAGCACAGGGTGTTCTTCTGGGGCAACACGAAGTTCATTATAGAATGTGTGATGCCAGATCTTTTCCATGTCATCCCAATTGCTAACTATACCATGCTCAATTGGGTACTTCAATGTCAAAATACCTCTCTTAGACTGTGCTTCATCACCTACATAGGCGTCTTTCTGACCCATCCCAACCATAACACCAGTGTGGCGAGGTCTACCCACAATACTTGGGAACACAGCTCTAGGAGCATCATCACCCGCAAATCCAGCCTGCAAAAGTAAAATGAAAAAAGGAATTGAAACTTAGTCCCTTAATATCGAAAAATCATCTAAAATGAGAAACACATATCCGAATTCATACAAAAGGAATAAATAACTGACCTTAACCATTCCAGTTCCATTGTCGCAGACGAGAGGTTGAATATCCTCGGCATCAGCCATTTTCTGGAAAAAGCTACATTGAAAAACACAAATATTAGAACAAGAAACCCAAAACCTGAAAATCCAAGAAATTAATGAATACTACAGATCCCAAGCCACTTTCAAAACCTTGAAATAAAAGTACAAAATCTAACCTTTCTACCAACAACCAAGGAAGTACATTCTATATATCTTAAATGTATTTTGTAAAAACTAAACTACAAATCAACGCTATCGCGAACCAAAATTTCCACAAAACTTAACTACTTTCATCTCCAAAAGAATAAAAATTTAAACAATTCATAACCCAGCGAAGCAAAATCTGAATCTTGATTCTGCACAAGTTACTACATTTTCAATCACACACAAACATCAGCTAATGAACTCGATTATGAAGTAAAACAAAAGACTGAATCTTTTATCAAAACTAAATGACAATCCAGCACAGATCTACATTCAGGAACTAAAGATCAGGCAATCAAAGACAAGCCACGGATCATCAGCACAAGAACATGACTAGATCCAATCATACTTCATGTCATCAAACTAAAGCCGATTGCCTTAAAGAACCAACCTTTCACATGAAAATCAAAGAAGAACTCCAAAATAATAAAACCCAGTAGAGTATATACATAGAAAAAGATCGATGCTTGGTTACCTTGAACAGAAACTGAGGACAGAGACTTGTGGTTTGAAAAGAAGACAAAGCCAAAGACTGAAGATGGCTTGGTTTGTGGTGTCAAGAGGTTCCTTTCTCTTCTTTTGGTGAAGGGCTTAGAACAGCACATACTTATAAATATGTCAAGAGTCATGACAGCAACAACTTCAGGCTTCAGAAGGGGACACTCTCTTGCTAAATGTAAATGAAATTTGGAGTAAATTTGCACCACATTGGACATTGTATTTTCTTTTTTATTATATATATATATATATATATATATATATATATAGTCAGACTATTGTTCGTTTTTTTCATTTGATTGGTTTTCTTTTTCCGGTAAATGCCCAGATTCATATTGAAAATCATAAAAAAAAAATCTAGCAATTCTAAGGCACAATGAGAGATTCAATCTCACGGACTTCAATTCTTGTAGTTATTTCAGCGTCGTTGTGCCTGGTACTTGAACATTGTCTCGAGGCATTTTCTCTACCCTTTTTATCCTGAAAAAGTAAGGACATTGTATGTCCTTGAACCGATAACCATATAATATAAATAATTAATTTTTTATACTTTATAAATAATTCATTATTATAAATAATTAATTAATAAACATTAATAACTAATACAAATAAATATTAATAACTAATAACATAACTCCTTTATCTTCTATTTGAACTATCTCTCGATATATTCCTCAAAAAATCCGATTCGTGCGGATTATTCCCCTAACTAATGAAAAGATCTTGGCGGAATTGTCACATATGAAATTGAGAACAATGTTGTAAAGAAATAACCCACTTCTTTCTCAAGAAGAGACAAGAAACACACACACACATATATACATATTACATAAATATATATAAAAACATATATCATTGTTCTTAAAATGATAATTTGCTATTATTATTTATAAATTATGACCGTAGTCAAGAAAAATGAAATTTTAGTGTTTTAAGAACCTCCGTTACAATTAAACATGATAAATTTTATAATTTTATAAAAAATCTTATTTTCCCACTAATTAACTAAAATTTTAAAATTGTTGTTAAATTGTTTCATTTTATATTCTTAATTAATCATTTTCCGGGTTAGAGGTATTTAACTTTTAAATTTGTCTAAATGAGTGGAATAAGCCAATATTAAAGATCTCTTCTTATCTATAATAATTAATAAGTCAACATACCTTAATTTCTAAGACTACATTTTGCATAATGAAGGGGAAAAAGTCCAATCTTCCATTTTCAACTTTTAAAATGGTTATCGGAGCAAATGTGTGGTTTGCCACTAAAAGAAAAAAAAAAAACCTAAAATCCTTAAAGAAGGCATAGCATGTGGTACAATGAAGAGCCAGAAGGTAAGGGTTCCTGCAATAATAGCCTCGTGGCCTTCAACACACATGTTAAAGCTTTTTGCACCAACATTGATTAGTTGGTATCACATAAATTTCTGTTAATGTTCAATTTTGCAAAAATAAAAAATAAAAGAAATTTCATAATATTTAATATATGGTAGTCTTATTATTTTTTCATGACTCAATTAGACAAATTTTTAATTTGATAAGTGATTATGTGGAAATGTAGTATATTTCTTAATTGCATCTTCATGTCTTAGATTGTGACTTATATCTTTTGTGATGGATAGCTTCATTCATGTTGGTCATTTAGAAACGAGCTCTTTATTAGTTAAGAATAAGAATGCGTATTACTGAACTTCCCAAATCTCAAGTCTCAGTGAAATTTTTATTGAGTGTTATTGTTGTTATCTTTTGATTGATAGATCGAGTGTTTATGTAAGAAAATCACTTATTTAATAAAAGAATTTTTTATTTATATAAAATAAGTGTTGATGGATTCTCAAATAATTCTTACACCTATTAAGGCCTCAAAGATATGTACACACATATAAAAGATACTATATAACATAAAAATAATAGAAAAATGTGTATCAAGAAATGATTTTAAAAAATTATCATAAGAGACTCAAAGCCTAAGTTACATAATTATAAATTACATATATAGTGTCACAAAAGCTTAAACATAAGCCTTTTAATACGAAGAGATGGACCATATAATAGGTATGCATCAATAGCATATGAAGTAACCAATAGTTATTTCTTCTGCTCACTCAATGATAGAAATTTGTAGGCAAGTGCAAATTTAGACAAATGAAGAGTATTTTAATATGGAACAAGAGGTATATATGTGGTATTTATATAGGTATGATAATATATTGGGTGAGATTATTAGGATCGGTCCAATTTTAAAATTTGGTCAAATTGAACTCATTAAATTCGTCTAAAATAACGTAATTTTGAATAATTTTTCTTAAATGATATTTTTCAACATTATTTATAATAAAAATTAGGTCATTCAAATCAGGGTTTAAATCGGTTTCAAACCTAAGATCAAACAAGATTTATTTAATTAATTTTGGGTTAGACCCTTTTTGCCATGTATACTTTAACAAGGTGCACCACCGTGAAAGAGTGGATAGGGTAGGAATAGTTGGAAAGTGTAGGAATAAAAGTTGGAAGCACCATGGGCTCTTTAATCAACATGCTTTCCCTCCTCATGCCTTGCGAGTGAGATTGCATGTGCATACATGTGGCCATAGGACAAACACATTCTCTCGAGATTAGGCTGGGCTAGAGGAGGGTTTGGTGTTGGAAAGGTTACAAAAGTTATGTCTACGCTTTTACTTTAATCAGACAACCTTTAAGGGCATGTTTGGTTATTCTTTAAATTTAAATAATCATTTGCTTTGTTAGACAAAAATATCATAATGTCTATTCCTAATATTAGGTATTTCGTATTTCTCAATTTTTAGCAATAGCTAAAGATTATCAAAATGGGTCTTTAGCTATTTCAAGAATAGAGTTATTTGTTGAAGACTTTTAATAAAATTAATAATAATAACATAAATAAATAAATAAAATTAATAATAATAAAGAATTTAATAATAATAAGGAATTTAATAATAATAATAATTAATATAATTAATAAAAATAAAACATTAATAATAATAATAATAATAATAAATAATGATAATGATGATAGTTTGATTTTTTTTGTTACTTATTCTTTTGTCATTCCAAGTTTATATTTTTAAACCAAACACTGACATAAAAAAATTTTAGTAGTAAACCAAACAAAGTAATATTTATTTTATTATATTCCTCATCTTCTCTATTCCTAAAAATAATTATTTTATTTCTTATTTATTCTAGCTTTTAAACCAAACAGACTCTAAGGGATTACTTGGCATTCCAAGATTAATCATCATTTGAAAGTCCACTTGATATTGCTATGCATTTTGTTAGGTTTATGTCAAGTAAATTCATGAGTTTGAAACTTATAAAATTGTAAATTGTAGGTTACAAGAATGAAAATTGGCTTAATTTAGATCTGGCTTGATTTGAAATCAATAAATTAACTTAGGTTTGAGTTTGATAAATTAAGTTAATTATAATTAACTGTCTAATCTAACTTAAAACGAATGAATTAAGTCAGATTTAATTTAATTAAAATTATTTTAAAAATTTTTCACTATGATTGAACTATTATTTTTATATTAAAACCTAATTGTAATAAATTGGTACAATTTGAAATAAAGTTAACGAAGTAAATTAAATTAAATTAAATTAAAAATTAAAATCTAAACTCAAAATTTAAGAAGCTCGGGCTTATGGATCGATTATCAACCCTATTTCACATTATTATCTTATTTCTTATGACTTTTGACTTCCGATAACACAGGAAGCTTTGGAACATTAGTGGCAAACCTTGAATGCTGCCGTGAATTGCTATAATGCTCATCATTATAATAGTGTTAAAAGATAGAGAATCTCCGAGCCTATGGATAACACTCGATTCCCAATCCCAATGTGTACATTATTTTGGTTTGCCCTCCTGGTCCTGGATTTATAACATAGAATCAAACAGGAAGCACAAAAGTGAAGTCCAAAGCAAAGATAAATAAGTTATTTATCTATACACATATATTTGTTCAGATACACATATATTTGTCTATAAAATAAGTTATTTAACAAACTAATAAGTCATAATTAACATTCCGGGGCCATGGCTATGCAGTTTATTTCAGTTTCTCCTAGGCTTCTAGCTATGGGTTGGAATTTCTTAGTTAGGCTTCCTACTTGGATTTTGTATGCTTGGGTTTTATTTGGCTATGTTTTTTGTGTTATTGTTGTTGCTGTTGATTGAGTTTCAGGTTGCTTCTTCTATTAGTGCTGTGTTCCTTAGTTTATTTTGGTTTGCTTTGAGGCTAGTTGCTAACTTTAGTTGGATGAGCCTTTTGTGGCATAGTCTGTAAACTCTTTGTACATATTTTGATTATTTATTTATTTATCTGATTTATCAAGAAAAAAGTCATAATTAAGTGATAATATCAATTCCTTAAACATTTATATACTAACATAGTTGTTAAACACTGCTAAATCCAGCAACCTTTGAATTAGTAAAGACAAATTATATCATTTGGATCCTTACAAGAAATCAAATTTGGAATATCTTTAATTATGCGGTAGAATATATTGTTATTAAAATAAAATGGTTATGCAAATTACTTATTTTAAGTAAATCATTTAACGAATTAACGAATAAGAATTAAATAACAATTTGGAATCTATATTCGAGTGTTGTTATTGTAAATGTTTAAAAAATGAACTAGTTCAACCGATTTAACAGGAAAGTCTTGAATCGATTAATTTTTTAGTTTGATTTTTAACTTTTCGGTTCAATTTAGTTTAATAATTTTTGTTGTAAAAAATTAATCAATTTATTTATTAATCGATAAATTTGTGAAAATAACCAATTTTTATAAGCTAATTAATTTTCATTTAACTGTTTCTTTTTAATTAAATTTTAAATTTTTTCATAGATAAGGATAATTTTTTTAATCAATTTTCTAAAATTTTAATTTATTCAATTTTTAACTAGTTTTATGACAGTCTAATACCATTTAACTTGTTAATCTTTGTATCTTTTATCTTACCAAGTTAACTTTTAATCAAAATTTAAAACATCATTATTACTATAAAACACAAGCTTCTCATAAGTTGCTTTTACTTATAATATCTTTTTACGACATAAAAAGCGCTTCACCAAACGTGTGTTAAGCTTAAGCATGTCATGATCATTCATTGTAAAGAAATAATATAATAAAAATTCTATAACCTACCTTCTGTAATTAGCCTCACATTATTTGCAATAACTATCAGAGTAGTGATGATTAATTAGCTTCACATTATTTGCAATAATGTTCATTTTTTATTTGGAACGTTATTGTAATCTTTAATGATAAAACACGGGTAAAAGATAGTGATTTGCTTGTGGTTTGTGAATTAGTAACTTAGATATTTTTAAAATTTTAAAATTCTCAAATATTTGTGATTTAAAATTTTTAAAATTTTAAAATCTTAAAATTTTGTTAAAAATAGTCGTGAAATACATTAGAAATAAACATTATGCGTGAATTACTACTTACGCTCTCTCGATTTAGCTTGTAATACATGACTTATCTAGTGTGGAATACCTTATTGATGTGATTTGCAGGTTATTGCGTCAATTCGGAGATTTACCCAATACGCATCCAAAAGGTAGAGACTGCAGATTCATCCGTTTAAAAAAAATGCGTAAATTAATTAGACGTTGTTGATATCAATCTACTTCTTAGAAATAATTAAAAATGAGCTTAATTATTTTTTGATTGATTTATAAATTGACTTATCGTACTGATAATATTAATTGAATCATATGTGATATTTATATTATTTCATTATTATTTTTAATGAAAGTTTAAAAGAAATATTTTTAAAAATTAAAAGTACTTAAACAGTTTTAAAATTATAATTTTTGATTACTTAAGTTAAAAGAAAATTCTTATACATTTTATCTTTAAAGCTTTAATTAAATCCATCTTCCTCAAAAATAATCATATTAAATTAAAAAATTAGAGGATGCCAAACTTAATAAAACTCTTTATTTATTTACAACTCAATTTTTCAGTGCAGATAATGATATTTAAACCCTAACCCTAACCCTAACCCTAACCCTACTCTAAACAAACAAAATAGGAACCTATTTATGATGTATTACAGTGGATAAGCGATGTACATGCATGATGAACCGGAAACAAAAGATGGGATTTTGGTCTTTTACACATATTCGATCTGTCACCCTTTAAAGAGTTAAAGACATGCCATGATTGTATCTTCCCTACCGCCATTGAAGTAAGAGCCAAATCTATGACGTCATCAAGCACTGTTGGTGGTGAACAGACCGCCTGAAAAGTTTCAACATTGAAATAAATTGTCAAGCTTTCAAAAAGTTGCTAATTTAAAATCTTTGTTTTTACTGTATTTATAGTTTTGTATTTTTAAGGACTAAATTGCTATTTATTTCAAGCCTACATTTCAACATAATATGTTGATGGGGCTGTGCTTCCAAAGTGATAGCAATGCAAATAAATCGAAACTAAACTTATATCATTATCATCGCTATCACACCTATAGTTCTGAATTTCGTACCGTACTGGCCGAAACGGTAGTACCGGTACGGGTTCAATTGTACCGGTGACAAATACCAGTCGGTACCGGCCAATTTCGTCCATACCGGCCGGTATTCAAAATACCGGTCAAATACCGGCCGGTACCGGAAATTTTTTAAAATTAGGGGACTTTTTTGCAAAATTTTCAAAATTTCCCTCCCTCCCTCCTACCTCTCCTTCCCCCCTTTTTTTCAAAGTTTTTAAAATAATAATAAATATTTTATTACTAA